>WBMZ01007496.1:0-151751 GCA_013400975.1 Atrichornis clamosus
TCGCCCTCCGCCATTCGCGCGGCCGCAGCGCGCACCGCGGAGCCGGGGGGCAGCGCCCCGCGCCCCGCCATGGCCGACCCGGCCGTCAGCGCCCACCTGGAGGGCATCATCTCCGACTTCGAAGGTGGGTGGCCCCGGGGAGGGAGCGCGCCGGGGAGCCGCGGGCTGTGCGGGGGCTGGAAGGGACACCCACCCAAGCCACGCAGGAGCAGCTGCCTTTGGGTGCAGCCGGCAGGAGCTCCGCTGCGGCGGAGCGGGCTGAGCTCGGTCGGCTCCCCCCCCGGGCGCGGTTGCCGCCGTCTGCCCACGCCGCTGGCGCTCCGGTGGTACCCGGAGGGGTCCTGGCCGTGGTTGGGGATGGCACCCCACGGGTAGGGAGGGCTGGAAGGAACAGGATGCCCCAAGCCAGCATCCCCAGGGCTGTCCGTGCCTTTTGTCCGGAGCGGCTGCGCCCGGTAGTATCTGCCAAGGCAGTCTTACGGGATGTTTCTCCTTTCCTGCGTTTCCCGAGTTGATTATGTAGCTTTTTCAGCTGAACGAGACTGAAAGTCTGAAAAAAACAGGCACGGGCCCTTCTGTTGATTCCCAGCTTTGGGATGCAAACACAGCCCTGGCGTAGCTGGGGTGTGGGTGACGATCCCAAGTTCCACATATACCCATAGCGGGAGCTGCCAGCCCTGGAGAGCTCTGCAGTTGTCCCGTGGCAGAGCTCCAGGCACCCCGAGCGCTGACCCCTGATGGAGGATCTCCCTTGGCGTGTGGACGGGGATGGCTTCTCCCCGGGTCTGTGCCTCTTCTTGCCTGCTATTCTGACTTTTTCAGGCAAGAAAATAAGCTAGCGGGAAGCGTGCTGCTGCCAGATGGGTCTGGGAGTCAGAGACGGGCAGAAGAGGGCTGGGGGGTTGTGTCTGAAGCAGGCGTTGAGAGATCGGCTCGAGGGAGCTCATCTTCCCGAGCAGAGTTTTTGGAAGAGCAGCTCCATCCCTACGCGCTCGCACGTCCTGGCAGCCACCCAAGCTGAGCTTTGTGCAGCGGTTTCTAGAAGGAAAAAAAAAAACCAAAAAAAAAACCAACCCACAAGAAATAGCGGAGATCTGGGGGCCGCGGTGAAAGCTTATCCAGGGGCTGCACGGCTATAGGCTGAGCCGCCTTCACCGCCTCCTGGAGAACCCAGCCTGGCCTTCGGGAAGCAGCGCTCGGGTGTTTTTCCTGCTGGGTAGCTGAGGAAGCTGAGAGCACAAGGGTTCCTCTTCCAGGTCAGGCAGGAAACGGGTGGCAAAGCTGGGGTCTCTGCAGTCGTTGTCGTGGGGTTTAGACACGTTCATGTCCTCTGTTTCCAGCCTCTGGGATTTCTCCAGCTGCAGCTGGGAGTGGAGGGCATAGCAGGAGGCTGAGGCAAGTCACGTCCCTTAGGAAGATTGGAACTAACAAGAGTTGGGACACGGAGAGTGACGGGAATCCACCATCCCCGTGGTGCTCGGGGTTCAAGGGCGCTTTTGTAGCTGTCCTTGAGGGACGCGAGAGCTTCCCCACCGCAGGGCTCCCAGCGCTGATGTAATTACAGCTTTCCTCTCGCTGCCCCAATTGCATTTAAATCTCTGAAGAGTGAGTAATTCCCTGCTTGGATACGATAAAGGCTCTGCTGTGGGCCCTGGGGCTGCCTGTGCTGTGTGTGCTCCTCGATGGCACTTTTTTGCTTCGCAGTGCCTTTATTTTCAGTCAAGGGAGCAGTTTATAGTTCCTGCCTGTGCAGAGGGAGAGGATGGGGAAAGCTCTGTGCATCTGAAGCCAAAAGTTCTGGCCTTGCCCTTGAGCAGGGATCTGTGCTACTGTTTCACAATGTAATTAGCTCTGTGGATGGCACAGCAGCTTCCCAAGAACAGGCAATTAATCTCTAGCCCCTAGGGCAGGAGATGCAGTTTTCCTGCCTGCTGGGTGGGTACCTCAACCCCAGACAGCCCCTGGCCAAGCACGAAAGATCTGCCAAAAATACCACGGAGCAGAAACACCAGATCACCCAGAGCCTTCTTTGTTCCTGCTGGTCACACACTGCCTGCCCTCCTCAGTCACCCTGGCTGTTCTTGCCTGTTTTCCTTCTAGCATCCCTGCCAGTTTTCCTCTCAGCATCCCTGCCTGGTTTCTTATCACTGCTAGGTTGCAGCAGGCAGGGAGTTGCAGCCTCGGCTGTGGAGCTGCAGCCTCTGTGAGCCGGAGGGAGATGAGAGGGCCCTTTGCAGGAGGGAAGCAGTACGAGGTACTCGATTCCAGTTTAGTTTCCAAATCAAAGCTACATATGAGAAGGAAACACAGCACAGCAGAGTGTGTTCTTCCTTGTGCCCCATGCTGTGATGGGGATGGCCACATCCAGGCAGCAGTACATGTGCCCACCTTGCACGGAGCAGCAGGTCTGTGGGGAGGGAACTAGAAAAGTCCAGACTTCTGCCTGGAGAAGCTCTGGCTGCCCCATCCCTGGAAGTGTTCAAGGCCAGGTTGGACGGGACTGTGAGCAACCTGGTTTAGTGAAAGGTGTCCCTGCCCGTGGCAGGGGGGTTGAAAATAGATGATTTGTAAGGTCTCTTCCAAGTGAAACCATTCTATTATTCTAATCCCACTTACTTGACTGACAAGAGCTTCCTCATCTCTAGTGGGACAGAGCATCATTAGGTCTGTGGTTTGCCAGGATTTACAGAGCATAATAGTCCTGCCCCTGGGTTTATAGATTCTGGCAGGTTTTCAGAAGTGTGGCTGGTTCAGCCGTAGCTGCAGCAGCGCTTCCCAAATTCACCTCTGCCTCAGGGGGGGCCGCAGGTCCCTCGGCTCTCCAGGGTCTCAGGCACAGACCCCTGAGCTGCAGGGAAGGGAAACTGCGGCGGTAAATCAGTCTGGTGAGATGCTTGTGCAGTGTGTTAACGATGTGTGCACCCCAAACCTCCCTGATGCAGTTCACGTGGGTGGTATGGGAGTGTTGGTGTCCGTGGTGCTCCACTGCGGAGGGGTGGATGTTCCTGCTCACAGCTTCGGGTGGTTGTGATGCAGCCCAGAGATAATTCTGCAGTGTGGTACTCACCTTGCTGCTAAGGGTGTAAAGCACTGTGCACTCAGGATCTACTGCCTGGTAGCAAGACCGAAGAGGTCTGCTCCAGTGCCTCATCCTGGTGGGATGTGGCTGCTGCTGAGCAGAGTCTCAGGGGTAACTGAGGCCTGTTTTTTGCTGGTGGTGAATTGGCAGCAGTGATGCCAAGCACTCCTTGCCTTTGCCAGTGCTGTCAGTCAACACCAGTTCGTTTACCCATAATGTTGAAACACAAATTGTCACAGTGGGTGTAAACTGTGCCTGGTGGAAATGCTGAGCGGGGCTGTTAAAAGTGTGTGGAGAGACAGGGGTTCAGTGTGGTGTCTGGAGGCAGAGCCTGCTGGGGACACAGGCTGGCAGCTTTGCTCTGGCTGAAACCATGAGACAGCATTTGTTGATGGTTCTTAATCCCTGATTTTCCCATTGGTCGTAGCCCAGCTGTCTTGGGGAGTGTGTGCTGGCTGGTGGGTGAGCCCTGGCAGTGCTGTGGAGCTGGGTGGGGAGCCTCCAGCCCTGCCAGGACATGACACTGCTGCTCAGAAGGCTTCTCCGGCTATTTTATTTGTTTCTTCTTCCTTACTATTGCACACTTTTCAGACATACTTCTCTCACCACCCAGTGCAGAGTATTTTTAATATTTCAGCAGCAGACTTTGTCTCAATGAGATACAAACTTGTGCTGAGTTATGTCCTGGTTTTAAGGGTCACCAAAAAACCCTCACCCAGGTCGTTTTCAGGAGGGCGCTGCATTATAAATAGGCTTTTCCACGTGCACAAAACTCACGGACTCGTCCTTAAAATTTCCTTGAGCAAATGCCTGGGATGTCTGTGGGACACGTGGCCGTGGTGCATCCCTGGGCTGTCGTTCCTGCCGCCCTGGGGAGCAGCTGCTGCCGCGTGCTGCGGATGCTGGGCCTCAGCCCTGGGCTAATATTAGCAGGGGCGGTCACAGTGCTATGTGGGTGATGTGCCTCGAATTCAACGGAGCGCAGAGCCCTGGAGACGGGATGTGCCTCGTGTTTGTGTCGGCGCCTCGCTGGGATTCGAGGTCTGTCCTGTGAGCCCGGCCTGAGGGTTTGCAGGATGAGCGCTGGCCCGGGCTCGCACGCTGGGCCTGTGACTAACGGTCCCACGTGTGCCCAGGCTCAATGCCTGGAAAAGGAAACGCAAGAAGACCTTTCCGATTTGCATCGTGGATCGTCTCAGCTCTGGGAGTGAAGCAAAGCTCCTGAATTGTTGGATTTCCTGGGCTGTCCCTAAAAAGTCACACCACAGCTGGTCTCTTCTGGAGCTCTTCATCACCAGCTCAGAGGAGAACCAGAGCCTCCGATAGCTGGTGTTCCAAGACACCAGAGTCAGCTCTGATACCCTCAAAGTTGAGCTTTGCAGCCACTTCAGAGTTTTCTCTCTTATTCCACATCCATGTTTGTCAATCTGAGAAAAAAGGATGGGCTGGATGGAAGTTTTCTGCCAAATCATCATGTGGTAGGAGAGGAAGGTGCCTGTGGGAAGGGAGGGTTTTGTCTTCCCCAGCAGAAGTTGTATCTTCCCCTGCAGAACTGGCCTTCGAGCCGCAGAGTCAAAAGAAATGCATCTGCCTGGTTACAGCAGTGGAGACCTGCTGTTGTGGATTGGGCTTTATCCTGTGTCTGTTTAATTCCTTGGGAAGAAAAAGTTTATGAGGGAGTAGGGAAGGGAAGAACAGGACTTGTATCCCTCTGTCCACGTGAGCTGGGCTCTGGGGATAGCCTCTGGCCCCGGTTAGGATGCAGGATCATCCAAAGGTCGTTGTTCACAGTCATGTCATGCAGGGAGGGCTGGGCTGTGTGTCCTTGGGGCTGGGCAGCCGCGGCAGCACGGAGCAGTGTCCCTGGCTCCCTGTCAGCATGGAGGGCCTCCCGTGCTGGCTGGTACAGTTGAGCTGCTCTGCGCACGTGGGATCAGGCGTGGGCAAAGTGATCACAGCACTGTGCTAATCATAAAGAAGCCTTTCACAGGAGGCTGGGTGGGAAGGGACAGAGAGAGGATGGGTCTTTGCACCAGAGTCAGGTCACGGCTTTGGTTTTGCAGGAGTGCTGCTGGTGCCTGGAGGTGAGTCAAGGTCTGGAGCACATACACCACTGTACTGGCTCTTCAAGTACTCACCAGCCTCTGGGATCTTGGTAGCATCTTTCCCATAGTAAGGGACTCACCTAAAATGCTTTCCTCTTTGCTCATTGCTTTTGGTGGTTTAGGGCAGTGGAGTGAGTGGGAAGCACCTCTAGAACATGTTGGGTCACATCTGGTGACCTGAGGGACCATGGCTCTGTCTCTTGGTCAATACATGCCAGCAGACCTGAGGCTAAATTACTGCCAGGCAACCTGGTACCTTTGGGTGTCCCCTGGCCTCACTGGGTGCTGGTTTAAATTCTGGTTTGCTGTCCTTCCTTGCAGGGAGCTGCTCGACCTTTTGTCCCTGGAGCCAGGACTGAGACAGCAGCCACAAAAGCCTGGAGTGGGACGTGTCATAAATCCAAAAACAATAATAGAGACTTCAGAGCCCATAATCGCTCCAGATATTCATGTTTCTGACTTTGATATTTAAGGCAGCATCTTTCTGCAGGACTATTATGCAGACTCTTTCCCTCTCCCAACCTCCCTGCCTCCTCCTGCTGCAGTGAGCTCTGGCACTTTTTTGGTCTCTAGAGATGGGATGTGCAGGTAACAAGCCAAGGGACCCTAAATTCTGGTTAAGCTTGTTTGAAGCCTGTAAAATGAGTCAGTGGGTCTGAGTTCAGCTCCTGGTGGGGCTGTGCCTGTTTGGTGGGGATCAGGATCCATCAGGGGACTCTTTGTGGGATGGCTGTCATGCCCTTCAGCACAGGGATAGGGTTGTGTCATGGCCACCTCTCATTTCACACCTGCAGGGCGTTGTTTGGTCCTGGCACCGCTCTGATGGCATCAGCAGTTTGTACCCAGCTGCTGTGCTGGTGCCAGTGTGGGCAGAGCCCTCAGTGCAGGAGAGCCCTGCACTGTCACAAACAGTGCTGGTAAGGTGTGGCCCTTGGGCAAGAAGGGATCTGTTGGTGCCTCCAATTATTCTGAAAAACTCTCATCTGCTGATGGCTGTGACTCAGGCTTTTACCCTGATTGCTTTTGTGAGGCTGCTGGATGGAGCTCAGCCCTGGGGTCTCCTGGGGACACCTCCGGAGCGGTGGCCCACGGGCAGTGTCCATCCAAGCTGGCTCTTGGTTGCTTTGTGTGGCACGAGGGCAGATGCCATGGGTGGTGTGTCCCCTGCATCCCCCCAGTGCTGCAGTGGTGCCCTGCTGCTGGCACCCGCCTTAGGGAACACTGTGACCACACTGGTCTGTGCCTCCATCCTCCCAGCAGCGGAGGTGGCAGTTTGGGTAAGCATCACAAAACTGCACAGCCCCTTGCTCCTGGTGGTTTGGGTGCTCCCCAGCCTCTCCCAGCCCTGGAAGTTGTGACTGGGGTTAGTGGTGAGGGCTTGGCACTGGTCTGCTGGACTGGTTTGAGAGGCAAGGAGTATGGTGAGCACTGGGGTCAGTCTTTCTTTCATCTTGACCATTGGGAGTGCAAATGTGGGGAAACGTGAAAAGGATGGATTTTATTTTTTCAAAGTACATTTAGTTTACCAGGGAGGAGAGCTCTGCTCTCTGCCAGCCTTCAGGATGTTTGGACAACTGCTCACACTGCAGTGCTGGGTGTCCCCTCCAACAGAGTCATCAGAGCTGGCTGCAGGGACAGCAGCACTCAGCAGGCAGTGCAGGCAGGGCGAGCAGGCAGCACGGGCAGCACTGCAGGACTGAACGGTCCTGGCTCCCTCCTTTAGCCCCTTTTCTGTAGCTGTTTAACCAGCATGTTGCAACACTGACCACCAAAGCATCTTCTCAAGCAGAGACTTAAGTGATGTAATCACCCAGTCCCCACCACCCAGGCTGGTCGCCCACTCTCCACGTCCCCTGCATGGCCACTGGGAGTCATGGCTCCTGGGGATGGCATCTGTGGCACAAGCACGGGGCAGCCTGGGGTCTGCACGACCATCTGCATCATACTTTTGTCTCTGGGTAATCATTTTAAGGCATTTTAGAAATATTAGTGAACCAAACCAAATCTGCAGTTCCTCGGGAGGCACAGAAAAGATTTATTTCTCTCCTTCCCCCTCCCCTTTTGAAAGGAAACTGGAGCACAGACCAGAGACAGAAGCTGGAGCGAGCCCGTGGCAGAGCCAGTAATGCAATCTGCTGGGCTGGATACCCTGTGTTTTATGTAATTTTCTGTACAAGTATGAAATGAATATAAGGGATGTAAAGTATACTGGTCTGATCTGGAAACATTTTGCTGAGGGTTAATGGTTATATAAACTGAAGTGTAATAGAGAATCAAGCTAAAATCTTTTGAGAACTGCATTATAGGGAGTGGAAAGCTGGGATTTTGTATTAATCTGAGTGTGGATTTTTTTTTGTTTTGCTATTCTTAGTCCTGACTTTGCTCTTCCATATTTATTTCTGGGAAATGAGAGGTTTGCTGCATCAGCCTCAGGCTGATTTATACTATGAATGAGAGAAATGCTGCTTGAAACACCTTGATTGAAGTCAGAGCCCTGAACTTGGATTTATCCCCAATTTCCACCATAACTCACCTCTTGGTACGGTTTGCACCGTTGAGGAGTGCCCTGCATAGTGACAGCACATGGCCAGTGTTATCTGCTACATGTGATTCGTGTCAGACCATGCTATCTACTGCAACTTCTTTTGAAGGCTGTCTGTGAAGTCAGAGAAAGGATTTATTTGTGCAGAAACCGTTCATAACTGACCCAGGATAGCGTGAGAGGCTGCAACAGCAGAGTGCCATTATATATATATTTATATATGTGGTTACATTTATGTAGTGCAGCAAGGCTGGTGTATTGGTGAAGGAGAGGTGTGAAGCCTCCTGGCACAAGCACAGGGAGGGGATCCAGCAGCCTCTGTGTCTCTTTTTTCTTATGTTAGATGGCCAGAAGTTTTGGACAAGGTGCTTTTAAAGTTTCCTGCCTTGGTTTCTGTAGATATAAGAGGAGATCTGAGTTTCCTGGGCTGTTTTGAAGCTGTCGGAGTACTCATGAAATCCTGCCAGCATGTGCAGCATCACTTGCTGCCTGCACTGCCAGGGATTTTCCTTCTCAGACCCATGGTTTTGACCCCACTGAGGGGCTCCGTGGAGTTGGGAGCACCTTATTGTTGAGGATGGGGGAGAGATATCCTGCTCTGGCCCTGCAGCAGGAGTGCTTCCCTTTCTGCTGCGGGTTCTTTAGGTTTGGTATACAGGGGATACACGCTGTAGCTATATGCAGAACACCCTACTTACCCCTGTAACTGAGCCTTTAGTTCACTCAAATGCATCTATCTCTGTTATGGGTGGTAGCAGCTCTTCAGTGGCATCACAGAGGGTGGGTTTGGATAAGCCAGCCCCAGGTGGCCCCACAGTAACATGGACAAACACACTCTTCGCTCTCAACTTGGGCCAGAAAAGCGCCACGAGCACCCTGCTGCCTGTGGCAGGGGTCTGGGAAGCTTTCAGGGCCGTGAGTGGTTAATGCTGTGTTGGGTTTCCAAGGGTTCCTTGAAAGATGAGACCTGCAGCCTCCCCCCTTTCCTGCCTGGGAACAGGAGGTGACCATCTGGTAGCAGTTTAGAGCAAGTCCTCGCTCTCAAACGGTGCCATTGTGTGGTGGGAAATAACGGGGCGCCGGCTGCCCCGGCCCCACAGGGCTCTTATGTGTCCAAAACCCAAGGAAAGCTCTCTGTGTTTAAGCAAGCAAGCAGATGTAACCCCTGGGTTAGAGAGACCACGTGAGGGGCACGGGATGTTTAATGGGAAGCAGTTGGGCGCTGCGGCTGCAGCAGAGCTGGAGGCTCCGGCTGGGAAGCAGGTCCCACAGGAGTCAGCATCCCTTGCTGTTTATTTTGGTCTCCTCCTGAGCTCTGTGCATAGAGGTTTCCTTGTGTAAAGTCTCCCCTGGACTGTTACTGGGATATTCTGTTTAAAAAGGGAAGAGAGAAGGAGCAGATGTTCCAGATGTTCCCTCGCTGACACCCCCGGGCTGCCTAGAGCCAGGCTGCAGAGCAGGATGAGGGATGGTGGCAGCATGCTGAGTGTATCCCAGTGCTTCCCACTGGGAGATGTGGAGTCCTTGTGCAGGAACCAGATCCCTTTGTGGCATCTGGGCACCCGTGGCTTGCCTGGGACTCCCAAGGAGGGACTCGCCCTCTGGGAGAGCTGTGTGCACATGGGAGTCCCCGGCCGTGCCACTTGCTTGTGATGTCTCTGGAAGAATCTTGGCTGTTGCATGAGCTGCTGGGATTTGAACCAGACCTCTGCCCTCTCCTCCCAGTGTACAGGATCCCTAAAGAGCAGCTTTAACTGATGGCGTGTGACCTGCTGGTGCCTGGCTGTGGGGTGACCGGGAGGACACAGTGGCCTCGCTGCGCAGCCCTCCCCAGCACTGCTGTGTAAAACAGAAAGAGAGATCAATGGTTTTGTCCTTTTCATCCCCTGTGCCTGCTCCGGGAGCCTTTGAGCAGCATGAAGGCGCACATTTCTCGCCCCCAAGTGCCTGTCTGGCGTGGGCCACGTTTGGGTTTTCAGGAGCACGTGCCCTTGTGCACAGCCAGCAGAGCCACCTCGGAGAGCCTGTGCCTCCCTCATCCAACAGGATTAGCAGTGGTGTGTTTTGAAGCTGGCCCTGCAGAGCTGGGTGATGCTGAGTTAAACACGATGACCTCGAGAGGTTTGCAGGGGTCTGGTCCCCAAAGGTCCATCGTAGTGATGGGTTCCCAGCCCAGACGTGGTGCTGGTGGGCAGTTGCAGAGCTTATATCCCATAGGAAGCACTTGGAAATCTCATTTTAGGGGATTTGGGGGTTTCCCTGCTGTGGGAGGGAAGCTGCTGCCTTTAGCAACGGTGGATTGAGCCAGAGATGTCTGAATTGGCTTGGAATTGGTTAAAAGGAAGCACATGCCAAAGGTAGTGCAGTTTGTGCTCGGCCCCACGTGCACCTCCAGAGGAAGAGAAGGAAGGGAGATGCTCAGCACCTCCACTGCTTTCCCTGCCAGCTGCCTCTGACATTGTCTGGTCGATCCAATGCTGCTGGTGGGGCTGGGGAAGCCCTGCTTGTGCTGAAAATCCCCAGGAAAATCTGATAGTGGGGACAGTGGCCCTGCAGCATGGCCAGCCCAGTCCCTGCTCGGGGCAGGGACACCTTGGTCAGGGCTGTCAGGGATGTGACAGGGACCTGGAGCCCACGGGGACCTGGAGCATTTGCCGTGAGTGCCCGTCACAGTGTGGGTGGGAGTGGGGTGTGGGGCCCCGCAGCACTGCCCTCCCTTCTGCTCCTGTTTTTGTAAGGAATACGGATGCTTCCCTGCAGGAAGCCGGGAGGAGGGTCATCTGGAGCAGAGCCTGTTTACTTTCCTTTCCTGGCTCTGGCCAGGATGGACTATTTATAAGTTTTTTCTCTTTTTTAGAGAGTTGTTTTGCTTCCTGAGGTCCTTCTCTCTTGTCTTGCAAGGAGGAGAGAGGCAATGCTGAGCAGGGGAGCTCCAGCCGTGCTCAGTCCCTCCGAGGGCCACCACTGCTGGAGGTGACATTCCCAAGGATTGTGTTCAGGGCAGTGGGTCTCTGTCTCAGAGGTGGAAACGCAAACCCTATTGGTCACAGTCCTTCTCCTTTCTCGTGCCTGGGATGTCTGACCTTCTCTAGACCACATTGAATTCAAGGCAGTGGCCAAATGTGCCCAGGACAAGCTGGGTACCAAAATCCCTGTGAAACCATGAGATGGACACTCCATCCTGCAGAGCCATGGGTGAGAAAGCTCCTGGGTTGTCCTCAGGCAAGTCAGTGACACTGCTGAGAAGGGAATGCCACTGGGACCTGGGGGTCTGCATGATTTTGCTGTCAGAAGCTGTGCTGAGCCATTTCTAGCCCTCCTTTGGGGTGATGGTTCCTTGCCCAGCCCCTCGGTACCCCCTTGCTGCCTGTTGGCACCGCAGTGCCAGCAAGGCAGGAGTTACCTGGATGGCTTGGGTCTCCTGTAAGTGTGGGTTTGGAGCTCTACTTTTGAGTATTTTGAACCCCTTTGTGTCTAGGATTTGACCTTTTTCTCCCTTCTGCAACAGGCCCCAGAAAGCCCTGGAAAAAAGCCTTTTTTGGGAGCTGTAATTCAGTCCAGCCCTTCGATAAGGGCAGGGACTGGGTGTGCTCCAGAAAGACCACGCTGGTGGCGTTGGGCAGGTTTACCCTGCGCTTGGGGCACTTTGAGGGGTTTGAAGTCAAAAGAAAGAGCCTTGTGGGTGACTCACCATTCCTCTAGGAAGTGCCTGCGGGGCTCTGAGGAGTGGGGATGATGGACCTTGCTCAGGGAACCCTTGGAGGTCAGCAGGGCTGTTTGTATCCAAAGCTTGTTAGCAAGTCAAAAAGAAATCCCCAAACCGCTTGGTACTGAGAGATCTCCAGGACAATTAAGGAAAGATACTTGTCAGCATTTCCTTTGCTGTCGGGTTCCTTGAGAGCATTTACTCTGTTCCTCAAGACACATCAGTCATGAGGTTATTGTTGAAGGGAAGAGATGGGGACTGAGCTGGCTGGAGGAGCGACGAGCAGGTTTTAAGAGCCTGATGTGGACAGAACTGTGATCCCATCCCTCAGGGAGCTGGCAGTGCCTGGCCAGGCCGTGTCCTGCACTGCTCTTGCCCACCCAGCTTTGCTCAAGGCCAGGGAAAGGCTCCCCATCGGGTCGTCCCTTCCGCTCTCTTTGTTTCCTGCAAAATGAAAACTGGGCTTGGCTGGTGCATTGTTTTAAACTTAGGATTTTGGGTAAAAGAGTAGCTGAAATACTAGTTTCTGTGCTAAGTATGTGATGGAGAAGGAAAACTGTAGAAAAGTCTGTGCTGGAGAGTCTGAGCTCCAGCTCAGTGTTGGAGACCTGAGAGTTCAAATGTGTTGAATCAGCTCTCAGGTGTGGGACTTTTTTTGTATTAATTATTCTGGCGATGCTGAGAACTGAGACTTGGACACAGACCTGCAGAGCACGAGCTGTGCCAAGCACAGACTGCAGAGCAGGGAGTGCTGCAGGGAGTGTCCCACCTCTGTGAGCAGGTAATGACATGGCTGGGAGAGCTCCATGCAAGTCAGAAAACAGCAGATAAATTGGAGAAAAAGCATTTTTAGTTTTCTTTACTGCCTCCTTCCCTTCTTCCAATGTCTGAGTACTTCTGAGGTGCAAGACAGACCATTTTGTCACGAGGTGCCCTTCATGGGACCCTTCCTGGGTTTTACAGGGTGGATGGTGAGTGTTGTGCTTTGGTGCTTCTCTCTCTCCATAGCCACAGAGCCACTGTGGTGCTGTTCCCATCAGGTTGGCATTGAGGTTGGATCACTCTCTGCATCCCTCCCTGCCCGCACCAGCTGGGACCCCCTCCTTGGGAGTCCATCCCAGACATCCGTTGCTTCCCAGCAGTTCCCGTGATGGGGTCTCAGCCAGAACAGGGGCATGCAGATGTGTGTCTGTTCACATTTGTCTGTCCTTGAGCAGGGAGGGGCTTTTGCTGGGTCACTGATACGAAACATCCTGGGGATGCTCCTGGTTCCAGGCTCCACAGTGCCCATCCGGGCTGCTTTTGCAGCCTGACGTTCATACAGAGCAGTTTTGGGGTATTCCCCCCCAAAAGAGAAAGCAGCCCAAAGCCTGCATCCTTACATTTTAACCCCTGTGAGCCTCCCCGTTGCATGCCTTGTCCCACACGTGAGCCCGAGCTCCGAGGGTCCCGCTTTCCTCACCATCTCCTTTGGTTTCCCTGTGCTGCTGCCAGGGGATGTGACCATGACTGTGCCAGCCCCTGCTGCCAGCACGGAGCTGGTCACAGCTGCTGCTGCCCTGCCTGGTGTCAGCAGCTGCGTTGGAGCAGAGCTGGGTGGCTGCCACGTGCCCCCCTGCCTGTCCCACCCGCTGGACCCAGCCGTGACAGGTGGCTCCTCTCCAGCAAAGAGATGTGTCCGAGGGCTGCAGGGTCCCCATGTCCCCAGGCCCTGCCCCGGGGAGCTCGGAGCAGCCCTGGAGCAGAGGTGCTTCCTGCATGGTGCCTCCTCTCCAGCTCCACCCCAGGGGTGGGTGGACTTCCTGGGATGAGGGCAGGCTGTGCTCCAGTCCCTCCTCCCGGATCCTGGTGTCCTGTGGGATCTCAGGCCCAGCTTTTTAGAGGCTAAATCTCCCTGCTGCTATTCTGTTGATGTAAAGAGTGGGTGGACTCATTCCTGATGCTTGTGCTGGCCATTACCAGCGTGGCTGAAACCACACCAAGGCTGTCACCATGCCAAGGTTGTCACCACGCTGGCTCTGCCTCGCCTCGTGGAGGCTCCTTTGGGATCCCAGGGCTGTGCCTCATCCTGCCCTGACCTCGAGCCTGCAGGGCACAAGGGGCATTTGCAGCGCGGGGCAAGCTATAATATAGACTTTTTTGTTTTCACAAGAAATGTAGACTATTTCTAACATTACGGTGCTTAAGAAAAACTGGATTTAAAAAAGCACGTTAATTTGTTGGTTAGAATGTGATGCTAATAACGCCAAGGTTGTGGGTTTGATCCCTGTATGGGCTGTTCATGTAAGAACTGGACTTGATGACTCTTCTGGATCTCTTCCAACTCAGAATATTCTGTGATTTGGATGGGATCCAGCAGCTATTCTCTGTGTTCCACCTGGCTGGATCCTGTGTGGAGCAGGGGTCAGTTGCCCCCTTCCTTGTATCAGTGTCTCAAGTTCACGTGCTCAAAACACTTCAGTCTTTGGCTTGTGTGGTCTCTAGGTTTGTTTTCAAGGATGTGAGCTTCTGTGGCTGCCACCTTTGGTTTTCTCGCTGCATTTATATGGATTTGATTCTCTCCTGGGATTGTTTTCCTCTTCCCAACTTGGATTTTGCTGGCAGTGCTCACAGGAAAGCCTATATTTATCTGTGCATCCTTCGGATGTGAGAGGGAAAAGGAGGTGTTGGATCTCTGGCTTCCCGCAAATCCAGTGCCCTGCTCTGTTCTGCCATACCATGATGGGACCCTCTGCTCCTCTCTGAGCATGTGTGGGATGTGGCTGGGATGGAGAGCAGTGTGGGGATGGTTGTGGAGTTGAACTTCCTGTCTCTGTCTCATTTTGTTACTGGGTTTGTAACTTGTTTGAAGAGGCAGGGCCTGGCCCTCAATCCCCACCCTCTTAAATGGATTATGAATCCTTGAGTGAAGGAGCAGAAGTGGAGTTACGAGCCTTGTGCAGTGTCTGTAAGCATCTCTGGAGACGCTCAGGTGGATGGTGACTAAATTCTGAACTACTTTTTATGTTTTTCAGCTCTGAAAAGATCTTTTGAGGTCGAGGAGGTAGATCAGTCTTCAAATTCCTCCACCCCACAAAGACGGGCCCCGAATACCCTCCTCAGGTCCACTGTGTCCAGCTCCACGCAGAAGTTTCAGGAACTCGGCGCCAGGAATTCGGAGCCGTCCACCCGGCATGCGGAGCCCACAGTCCAAAGATCCCCCAAGCCCCCTCTGAGGAGAGTGGAGCTCTCTGGACCCAAACTGCCCGAGCCGGTGTCCAGAAGAACAGAAATCTCCATTGACATCTCATCCAAACAGGTGGAGAACTCCACCTCAGGGTTGTCGCGGTTCGGCCTCAAGCGAGCAGATGTGCTGGGGCACAAACCCCCGGAGCCCAGCCCCAGGAGGACTGAGATCACCCTCGGCAAGCCCCAGGAGCCGGCTCTCCGGAGGGTGGAGGCGCCGCCCTCCAAGATCCCCGAGATGCCCCAGCGAAGGGCTGAGGCAGCCGGCGCTCCTGCGCCCGACACGGCCTCCCGGCGCGTGGAAATTCAGGTAGCCAAGGCCGCCGAGGGCCCGGCCCCAGCACCGCGGCCTGCAGAGAGCTCGGAGCCTCCCCTGCCCACCCAGCCTCCCCAGGCAGAGCCAAAGCCACAGCCGCTGCCCGTGGAGAGCCCACCAAAGAGAGAGGAAGGTGAGTACAGGCCTGGGTGAGCCTCTGGCTGGTCCCTGCCTCAGGTACCACACAGGTGTCCCCGTGTGGAGATTCCCGGTGCTGTGTGCTGCTCCTGCAGCTCCGGCGGTGACGCCTCTCGAGGCTTCTCTTGGATCTGTGCTCAGATGTGTCCACATGCATGGCTGTTATCCGTGTGTTTATCCTGCCTGAAAGAGCTGTCAGGTTGAATAAGAAATGCCATCAAGCCTGTGTGGAAAGAAAAAAGGGAATGCCAAAAGCCTGGGTGCTTGCAGAAAATGACAGTTCTGCCAACCCAGGCCTGGTGTGCAGACCCACAAAACCCTGGAAAGGCTCTGAGGTGCAGGAGAGGCAGTGCCTGTGGAAGTGTTTGGGATAGCTCGTTGTTTGGTGTTGTTTATGGCTGTGGGGCAGAAACTGCCTCTTCATTAGCAGAAGTCAGGGTTTTTTGACCTTGGAGCCAAAGTCTAATAACATCATGGACCAGAGCCACTATTAAACTGGAGACCTGGCTTATATTAGCTCTATCTTGTTTTCAATTAATCCCATATTAAAGCCAGCTTCCCTCCCCCACCGGCTGTCATTTATGCTTAGTAATGTTTTGGAGATTTTCCTTTCAGACCTGTAAATTACTTTTCCATTCTCCGTTGCCCACGAGCTCACTCCTGTGAGGGATGCAGCGGTGGGGTGGAGGGCACCCCCTCCCCTCCCCTCCCCACCCCGTGACTGTCCATGGGGGCTGTGAGATGGTGTGGGGTGGCTGAGCCAGGACCTGGGAGGTCTGTGCCTGGCCCTGGAGCTGGAGCAGGGGTTCCATCCTGCACAGGGCTTGCAGAGAGGCCGGGTTGTGGTGTGTGCGTGGTCTAAAATCAAATCAGGAATCAGCAGCGGAGCTGATATTGAACATGCAGGACTCAATGGGTTTCTCTCACTGAGTGTGGCTTAGGTGTGGCATTTCTGAGCTGGGTTTTTTTACAGGTTGGTCCATCTCCAGCTGGGCATTGGTGGCCTCTGAGCCCCAGCCCAATGGTGGAGTTTGTCTGAGTGCCCCTCTCTGTCCCAGCTGCCGTGTGTGCGGTACCCAAGAGGCCCATCTTGTCCCGTGGGTGGGTGCTTGGCCTCATCCTGCTGGGTCTGGGCTGCTCTGAGTTTCCCAAGCTCTGAAGTGGGAATGTTTGGGCACTTTAAGAGCAGAAGACTGTCTAAGCTGCTGAATCCTCTGCTCTCCCAGGGCGGGGGGAGAGGGAGGACAGCTGCTGGGACAAGTGTTAGCCCTCAGCCCAGCTGTCCGGAGTCTGCCCTGCAGCACGAGCCAGCCTTGCTCTGGTACAAAAAGGGCTTTCAGTCCAAATGTCTCCAAAAATCACAGGATCACAGAGTGGTTTGGCTTGGAAGGGACCTTAAAGATCATCCAGCTCCAACCCCGCTGCCATGAAGAGCCAGGAGACAGAGTTGTAGGGGTCATGAGGGCTGTGTCTCCTTTTCCCTCTGTATCAGCACAAAAGTACAGTCCAGAGTCGCTGTCAGAGCACGAATTCACTTCCCAGTCATCTCCTCCTCCTCCATTGCCACGGCTTGAGGTTGTCCTGGTTTGCTCTCACACAGGACCCCGTTCTGGGACGCTCCTCCCACAAGACCCATCCTGAGGTGACACTGGGTGGGTGGGTGGCCTCCTTCCTTGGTGTAAGCACACAGAGACGTTTGTGGGGGCTACACAGGGACCCTCAGGGTGTCCCATGGATGGGTGCGGGTACACTGCCGATGTTCACCAGCTCCACTGCAGCTTTGGCCTCGTCACAGCCCCCCAAGCGAAAACGCTGGCTCTCTGGTGTCTGCAGCAGAGGCAGCTCGTGGCAAGTCCTGCTCCCAGGGTTTGGGTCAGCTGAGAGGTGCTTCCGTGGCACTGGACACCCCTCAATCCCATTGCTCCATGGCTCTCCAGTGCAAACAACTGAGCAGGGGATGCAGGCAGCTGGCTCCAGCTGCCCTCACTCTTGTGCTGGGGCTTGCCTTCCCCAGCTGCCAGGCTCAGCTGCCTTGCCCTTAACCCCTGGTCGTGCTGCTGAAGGTATGCAGGAGAGCGTGTTGTGCAGGAAGAGGCCGGTCAGAGGAGAACAGCAGTCACGGGGAGCTTGGCAGCTCAGAACAAACCACAGAGGAAAGGAGTAATTACAGCGCTGAACTTCATTAGGGCGGTGTGGCTGGCGGTGTGGGCTGAGCCCACCCCGGAGCTGGGCTTCCCAAGGTGGGAGGAGGACAGGAGGTGTCCGCAGGGGGCAAGAAATACTCCTTCCCATCCATGTTCTCCCTGTCCAAGTCCTTGTACTCTCGTGCCCTCCCTGGGGAGCACTGGTTTCACTTCTGCTGCTCTGACATGGAAGTGGGCTGTTGGTGACAGGGAGATGGCACAGGGGCACCCACCACGGTGCAGTGTGCCACTGCATCCTGGGCAAAGGTGGACTTTGTGTCTCCAAGGTGGCTGGTGCTCCCCAGCTGGGACAGGGAAATGGGATGGGATGACCAGGTGATGAGGATTGCTACAATTGGAGTTGGCCAGAGCAATCTGAGCTGGGCTGTGCAGTGGGTGCAGGCAAGGGGAGAACATGCAGAGGGCACAAAGAGGCACAAGCAATTCAAAATAGCCATAAAAACAAGGTGAGGGGAAGGGCTCTTTCTGAACCCACGGCCTGGGGCACTACGGGAGGCTGTCTTTGCTGTGGAGGACTTGCCAAATCTGCCTGCCTGTGGGTGGTGGTGACCTCTCCTGAGCTCCTGCCGTGGGCAGCAGTTCACTCCCAGTCCCGGGGCTCTGGCCCAGGATGGAGCTGGCAGAGGAGGGTGTTCCTCCCCTGTGCTGGCAGGGCAGGTCTGAGCAGGGCGTGTGCCTGTGCCAGTGTGGCAGGAGCTGGTTTGTCCCTGTAAGGAGAGGAACAGGGAGTCACTGTGGGAGCTGCAGCACTTCATCCAGAGACGTCTGCCTGCCCTTCGCCAAGGAGAGACTGAGGGATCCTCATGAGCTGCATGAGGGACAAGCAAATCCTCAGGAAGAGCCACATCAAATCTATCATGGCTAATCCTGCCGTGTGCCCCTGCCACAGCATCCCCTTCCACTGTGCCTCCTGTCGGTGACACTGGCGTTGTGCTTGTGTGGTTGAACATTGTGGTCTTCTGTTGTTTCTCGTGCCTTGCAACGTGGTGGTGGTCAGGCTTGGAGAGGGGGGAAGGCAGCGTTGGTCCCAGAAAAGTCAAACGTTTTCCATTTCAGTTTAATAATTTATTTCTGCTTCCCCTAATTTGTTTGTATTTGGGACGGAGGCTCAGTTCTGGGATCTCAGGTGATGGATTGGAAGCACTCCCAGATGAGAAGTGGAAGCTGGTTTGGTCTGATGCTCCTTTTTGTCTCCTCACAAGCTGCTGTGGTTGCCCAGGCCCTGGGCACAGCACTCAGCCAGCAAGGCAGGCTCTGCCCCACCACTGCTCCTGCCCCTGCCCTGTGGGCCTTTCTGGCAAGGATGCTTTGGTGCTTGTTTAGAAAAACCAAGGCAGACACAATGAATAATGGGAATATTCACCTAAAACAGGGGCGTGACCTTCTTCTGTGACAGCTGTGTCCCACTGTGGTTCTGTGCAAAACAGTCTGAACCTGCTCTGAGCTTTGTCCGTGGCCACTTTGGGACAGCCACATGGGGTTCCAGGTGCCTCTTAAAAATCAGCAAGGTCTCCCCTCCTATTTCACTGCAGAGCAAGCAGGGCAACATCAGGAAAGTGAAGCAATTCAACAGTTTCACTCTTCTTTTCAGCTTGCACCCTTATGGAAAGACTTTTCTTTAGAACTCCCTTAAAGTCAAGCTAAAATGTAAACAATTAAAAAATAATTAAAAATAGAAAGAAGGGAGCTTGGAGATCCACTGAGATCCTTGTGAAAACAGGAATCCATTGCTGTGTGCTGGGAAGCCATTGCGGGGGCTGCAGCACAGTGACCCCCCCCAGCTTCAAGCCTGCATCCTGCCGTGGGCACCCAGAGATGGAGAGGTGAAGCCACACAAGTCGTGGGGTGACTTGTCTTCTGTAGTGTCCTGCCAGGGTGACACCGAGTGTGGGGCTGCCGTGCTGGAGCTGGGGTAGAGGGATTTGGAGAACTGTTAACACAGTGATGCTCCCTGGGATGAAGAGCCCAGGGCTGAGTGGAGATGTTGTGAGTCACTGTTTCCAGCTCCCCCGAGCTGCACTGCTCTTTAACTGTACAAAGAGATTAAAGCTGTAGGGAAATGTTTCCTTAAAACCAGCTGACAGATTCAGCCTGGATTACGGGCAGTCTTTTTTTTGTTCTTGTTATTATTTTTAATGGGAAAGTGCCTACAGCCCGAGATTCCAAACGGAGGGGCTGAGTGGGAAACGCTGAGTCTCAGCTTGTGAACTCAGGTGCCAAAAATGAGATAATCTGGAAAAATCTAGACCTGCAGCGCCAGTGACTTGGAAGGAAGAGCGGGAGCATGTGTGGGGGAGAGGATCACATCCCATCATGGAGAGGCTGCCTGATCCAGGACACCACGTGCAGGGGAGGGCCCCGGGGCCAGGCACTGCCTGCTTCCCCCTCCCTCTGTGTGCCCTGTCCCTGCTGTGCAGGGAGCAGCCAGCACTCCTCGGTGTGTTCTGGGGTGTATTCTGGGCGCTGAGGATGCCAGGAGGAGGCTGGGTGGTGTGGCTGTGATGGTACTTGTGCTGCACACCTTTTCTGTGGATGTTACAGGCCTGGGTGCACAGACGCCTGTCAGGAAACTGAAATCTCTGCACCCAGGCCTGTAACATCCACACTTTTCCCCCCAGGAATGCCGTTCCCAAGCTCGTGACGTTGTGTTCACCTCTGGTCACGTTGGCGTGCACGTGTCCCCTTCTGTGCGTGGGCACAGTTGGATGGATACTGTCCCATGTGGATGCTCCAGCTGGGCCGGATACACCCCAGGAAGTGAGGCTGTCCACTGCAGCCAGCCAGGCCCAGGAGAATTTGTTTGCCCCGTTGGAAGTCCCTGAGGGCCCATAGGAAAAGCTGCATTATGCAAAGGGATAATTTCCCATAGGAAACGTTGCAGTTCCCACTTCCCTTCCCTGCCAGACATCGTATCTGAGACCAGGAGAGGGCGAAGTGCTGGATGCTGCACCCAGCTCTGGGGTCCCAACAGCAGAAGGACGTGGAGCTGCTGGAGCGAGCCCAGAGGAGGCCACAGAGATGCTCCAAAGGCTGGAGCCCCTCTGCTCTGGAGCCAGGCTGGGAGAGCTGGGGGTGCTCACCTGGAGAAGAGAAGGCTCCAGGGAGACCTGAGAGACCCTTCCAGTGCCTAAAGGGGCTCCAGGAGAGCTGGAGAGGGACTTTAGACAAGGGTCTGGAGTGACAGGACAAGGGGGAAATGAGCTGAAGGAGGGCAGGGTTAGATGGGATATTGGGAAGGAATTCTTCCCTGTGAGGGTGGGGAGGCCCTGGCACAGGTTTCTCAGAGAAGCTGTGGCTGCCCCATCCCTGGAAGTGTCCAAGGCCAGGCTGGACGGGGCTTGGAGCAACCTGGGCTAGTGGAAGGTGTCCCTGCCCATGGCAGGGGGTTGGACTGTATGGTCCGTAAGGTGCCTNATGGTCTGTAAGGTGCCTTCCGACCCAATCCAGTCTGTCATTCTATTGCAGAGTCACCCTGGCCCTGGCCTTAATGACCTGGCAGGTCTCTGCCATGGCTGGGTTGGGTCTGTGGGTGAGGCTGTTCATCCATGTCATCCCCTCCCCTCCTGAACTTTGCAGGAAGGCTCCAGGGGTGAACACGTGTCTGTAGAGGTCAGAGGTTCCTGTTCCAGGCAGAAGGTGACGACTGCACGGCACGGGGAGTGTTGACTCTCTGTGGCTCGTGGGGTCTGTGCTCCAGCTGGGGTGTGGGCCCTGTGCAGCCTCAGGAACCTCTGGCTCCCCTCTGTGCATGAAAACCAGGCCAGCCCCTGGACAGAGGTGCCTTTGCTGGCTGAGAAATGGGGTGAACACTCCTGCCTGCTGTGGGATTTGTGTGCATTCAGTGATGCTGAAAGGTGATGGGAGACAGCCCTGGCTGAGGGTGGCATGTAGGAACCAGACCCAGGAGTTTCTCTGTTTATCTTGTGGTATTTGCATGTCTGGAGCCTATGGCAGTCGTGCTGGGGAACATGCTCCCCACCCATCAGCTCCTTTGGATCCTCCAGCTTTCTCACATTTCAGTTAATCATCCTACAGGATGATAAGGCAAATAAAATCCGTTATCTTGACCAAGATAAAACGAAGAGTTTGCTTTGATCTCCGACAGTAAGGCCTGGCCCCTCGTTTTGTGACTTCTCTGCTGTCTGCTGGGGGAGGGAAGTGATGGCAATGGTGATGAACCTTCTGTAATTAAGGAATCCTTCTCTTTTAAGCTATTTCTAGACTTCTGTCCCTTCCTGAGATGTTTCTGTTGGCCAGTAGTTGAAGGGACACCATAGGCTGGGTGCAGTGCCAACTCCATAAACTGTGTCAGAGGACTCGAGGAACTGAGCTGAGATTACAGAGAGATAACTTTGTTTTGAGAAGATCAAACGTTGTTGTGAGCAAAAAAGATAAGTTGACAGCAAGCCAGTCGTGTTCTTTACTCCTCCAGCAAACAAACAGACACAGAGACAGTTTTGCATTGTCCAAGATGCTGTGATGAAGCTGAAGTGAACGTGGCTATAAATGGAAAAAGCAGCTGGTCTTGGATTGCAGCCTGTGCTCAGACTTCTTTGGGCCCAATTTTTCTTACATCTGTTAGAGGTTTTAAAGGAGGGGTATGGGGAGAGAGCTGCTTTCCTTTGGGTTGGTTAAATTTGGGTCACTCATTTCATTGGTCTTATGAATGGATCTCTGCTTAGAAGTTCCCTGGATTTCTGTAGGGTCACATGCATCAGTACTTCACCCTCTTGCCTCATTTTGGTTTATCTTGGCATGAGGGTAGCAGCGGACATACTGAGAGACAAAGCTGGGCCCAAGGGTCTGGTCTAGAACATCTTGCAAACAACAAAACTTTGCAGATGTTTATGCATTTATGGAAAGCAAATAATTTTAACAAGCCATCCAAGGTTGCTGTGCCAGCCCAGGAGTGACAGCGTGGGGATTTGGGGTTGCTGGACTTGTATCACCTGCAGTTTCTCTGCGTGGAAGCAGTAGGTTGGTTTTTGCATAGAAAAGGCTATTTGCATAACAGGAATGAAGACTGGCTGAAAGGAAGCATCTTTTAACACGTTGAAGCTCAAAGGTTGATGATGCTCTAGAAAATATGAGCATTACCTTGGATTTATGTTGAGCTTTTCAGCCCTTGAGGTGTCCAGGTTCCACCTGAGTCAGGTGATCTTACCAGGCCCTGGATGTTCTTTAAATTCTAGTGTTCTCTGAAGTCTGGGTCTGCAGAGGCTTTCCGTGGTGCAGCCTCTGTGACTTCCATAAAAATATTTAGTGGGAGCTGAGCACCTACCTGATTTTTTCTCTTTTGTGAATCCAACCTTCCTCCATCCATGGGCAACACCTTTGCAGGGAATGCTCCCAGTGGATCCCTTGCACGTGGCTTCATCCATCCGTGGCACTCTCCCTGTCTTGCCTGAGATGTCTGCACTTGAGAAAATCATCTGGATGTCTGCCTTAGGCTGCTCTGAACTGCGTCCTCAAAGGGTTGATTTTTCTCTGCTGAATGTAAAGAGAGCCTGTGGGATTGATTCAGCTGGATATGTCTCCATTTGGGTGAGACAAGCTCTACCCTCCCGTGTTATTCCCAGACTCAGAGATAGAGGTGAAAAGGGATGTTGCAGCAGGACAGAACTGGGTAAGCCATTAATGCCTTGTTATCAATAGTGTTTGACAGCCCCCCAGCAAATCTGGTCCCCTTGGGTCAGGTTGTTCTGTTGCTGTGGATGATCATTTACCTAAGAGCATGTGTCAAACCTTCTTTGATGTTTATCCAGAGTGCTTTAACTTTTTATGGTGGCTCTGCCTTCCCCCTTTCCTCCTCTCTTGCTGCACATGGACTAGGACAGACATTCCTTTCCTCTTCCAAAGAAAAGCTCTGCTTGTGGCGATGCCAGAGTAAGAAGATTAGATGGGAATCCAGAAGGATACAGTGCCTTCTGGTGTAGGCACTCTCCAGCCTAGGAGGTGAGGGCAGTGATAAAAGTTAGTGATATGTAAGCTCTCGAAAGGAGCTTTCTCAGTTACAGCTGTGTGGTAACTCATAAGTCTTGAATTGTGGGGCATTGCTTTCAACTCCAGCACAAATGCACCTGGGGCACATTTCATGTGGGATGGGTAGATATGGAGGGACATCACAGGAGTTGCCCTGCCCAGTTTGGGCTGGAGCCCCTGCCTGTGTTTGCTTCCCCTGTGTGTTACGACTCTGGACAGGAAATTTTGTTCACTCTGCTTGTCATTTGCTCTGATCCAGAGGTTGTGCTGTTTTCTGCCGATGCTCCAAAGTGTTGGTGTGCTCTGAACCCTGCTCTGGAGCTCTGGCACATGGAGGTGCAGATGAGTCCCTGTTTGCAGTCCCTGGAGCTACAAATGTGCAGCCTTGTGCTCCATCTCATGCAAGATGCACTTGGGGCATTCACTGGCAACTCTCTCCCATCCATTGTGGAAATGAGTTCATGGACCAAGAGCCAGAAAAACACTGAGAAGGTGGCAAAAGACTGTGTGGCAGGAGGGCCTGGGTGGGATCCTGCCTTTGCTGTCCACTTCTCCATTGTCTCGGAGGAATCCCTCTACCCACTCCAGCTTCTCTTTTTGTACCAAGGAGCTGGTGAACGTGGCAAGATGCCTGAGGTTCAGTCCTTGCACTGGGTCCTTTCTTCTTCCGTGTTCAGCTGGTGATAAGGAAATTGCTGGTCCTGGTTCCAGAAGTGCAGTGGGATCGTGCAGGGTGGGAGAAGCTGCTGCCCAGGTCACTGGAGTGGCTCTACAAGGGGAGGTCCTGAGCTGTCCAGGAAGAGAGGGAACGTATCAGGTGGTTTCTGTATCAAAACCTTCTCCAGTCTGTCTTGATTTCTCCTAAATTTGAAAACCCCATAGTTAGAAGAGGGAAAAAGGATTTGGCAGGGAAACTTTGGGTGTGTGGGGAGCAGATGTGGGATGGATTGTGCCTCCTGATTGATGAGCGTTGGAGACTGCTCGCACTGAGGGAAGAGCGGGGATGTTTGGATGCTCTTTGCCTCATGTCCTCTTCCCCTGCTTCCATCTTGTGCAGACTGGATGGAGAATGGAGATTACCTTGGAATTGTCCAGATATGTCCTGGGAAAAACGAGTAGATCTGAGCAGCCTTTCTGATAAAACATAATTGTTTAGACAAACTCTGGCTGAACTTGCTTCCTCCTGCATCCCAGCACGCAGATAAATGGGGTGGAAGTGGGAGGCCGAGTTCACAGGCTGCTGGGGCCCTCCCTGGGGTCACACTGCCCCCAAGACCCCCCGTCCACCCGGTTTGGTGGCCTTGGAGAAGACGAGAGGACGCAGTTGAGTGCTGAGGGTGATGCCCTGGCTTTGAGTAGTTCAGTGCTCTGAGATGTGATGGAAACCTTGATAACGCAGCACATCGGGGGCGTGGGTGGTCCTGGGGGCAGCAGTAAATCCATCATGGTTCATCTGCAGAGGCTGGACCTCGGCTGTGTGTGGGATGCAGGAGGTGAATTTGCTCCAGCCCTGTACTCACCAAACAGGGCAGTCCTGGGTGCAGGGTGGTTGGGCATAGCTGTGCCCCTGAGACATTCCTGTTTGACCTGGAAGTGACAGGACAGTCAGGATTTGTGTGGGATGCAGCCACTGCAGAGGTGTTGCCATGCCCTGTGTGGCTCCTACCGAGGTCTCCAGGAACTGCTTTGTGGAGTCAGATGAAATCTGAGATCCTGCCGTAACATTGATGTTCCTCCCACCATTCCTCAGGGAAACAGTCCTCCTTGCCCTACTTTGTGTAGTAAATAAAAGTTTATTTACAGCCCAGGAGTGCACGCCCTGAGGTTGGGAGGTGAAGGGTTCCTGCAGGGCCCTGGAAGAGCACTGAGGTTTCCTTTCTGCTTTGTGTCTTTGATTCCTGAACAGAAGAGTCTTGGGAAGGAGCAGCTCTGTCAGTGGGAGCTCAGGGGAAGCAGAGCCCTTTGGATGGGCCTTGGGGCAGGGCTTTGTTTCCCTGTTGAAGGCCCTGTGACCCTGCGTGTCACCTGGAGAAGAACTGAGAGGAGATAACCAGTGCTGACGTGTGACACGTGGGCTGGAGCAGCCAGGGACAGCAGCAGGAGGTGGGCTGCCATCCGTCTGTCTCCATCCTTGGCCAAGGGTGACGTGGGGACAGGGCTGAGGGTGATGTGGGGATGGGGCTGAGCTCCTGACCAGGGTCTGTGGGCACTGCACAGCTCTGCCCTGGTACTGCCCAGAATTCCTCTGCGGAGCTCCAGGGAATGAACATTTGTCTTCTCCTCCACTCAGAGGAGTGGGAAGGGTCTCTTTGGGGTTATTGCAGCTCATGTGTGGGACAGATTGTTTATGGGACAGTCATTTGAAGAGCGAGCAAACCAAAGCCATTATTTGGGCTCTGCTGAAAGAGCAAAGCTGGGAAAGCTTCAAATCGTGGCTTGCAGAGACAAGGGCGGACATGGCTGTGGCTTTCTGCTGGGGACCAGTGTTGTGTCCCTTGGGAGAGGCACAGAGAACATTGTTTCGAGTTTCTGCTTTTCCTTCTCATTTTTTAGACATGCAAGATTAATTGCTCTCTTTTATTGTCCGCAGCAATATTTGTTTTGCTGCTCTGCAGCAGCGGGGGACTGGATAGGTTTCACAAACTGAATTTTCCCTGGAAAAGCCCCTCCTCTGATTTCACACTTCCAGCTGCCAGGCTCGGTTTTAAAACAGTTTGCACTGAGGCTGAAAATATTTGAAGGGCAAAGCAATGCCTTGCAGGAAATGGCTTAAACTTCCTGCTCCCAAGATGGTGTGAGTGTTAAAACAGAACCAGAGAAATATTAGACATCCTACATCCGGCCTGGCTGAGGAGGGTGACCCTGGGGTGATGGGATGGAAAGTCTGGACCCCCCCCAGCTGCTTGTGCCTGGCAGCTTCCGGTAGGACGAGGGGCCCAGCGGATGCCCCCCGACCCCCATCCCCCTAACTTTATGGGGGGAAAAATGGGCAAATTGTTTCCTCCTCCTCCGGGCTTTGCTGTGTTTTGGTTTTGTGGGAAGCGTGTGGGGAGAACTGGTCAAAGGTGTGGGGCAGAGTGCCGTCAGAGTGAGTTTCCAGCAGAAAATGGGAGTTGGGAAAGCACTGGTTATGATGAAAAGTTTGTACCAGTTTATCCACTATCTTCCAGCCTGAAGTGAAAGGTGAAAGTTTGGGATAGACGGATCTGAGTTGGTCCTGTGTTTTGGGGGCTAGAGCGGGACCTTCCTCATCTGTCAGTGAAAATCACTGTTGAATTATTGGCTTAATCAGAGGCAACTTAATTCTTCCAGTGTGGATGAATTCCCACTTGGTGCCGGCTGAGCACCATCTACCTGGTCAGGCAGGGAATAGCAGCTGGTGTGTGTCCAGGACAGATGGACAGGGCTGGAGGAGAAATTGGAATATGTGTGTGCAGGATCATGGGGAATGGTAGGCAGTGGTGGGGTCCTGTGGGCAGGGAGGTCCTCCTGGAGCTCTCGGGTGGCTGTTGCACCTTCAGATGGAATTCAGCTCCCTGGGGATTACTGCCCTGTTATGGAAAGCTTCTGCAAACCCGAATTTGTTGGTTGGAGCATGGAGATTTAGGTAATTTTATTCAGAATGTTATCAGTTGGACAAAAAATACCTGAGCTATGGCCTGTCAGTGTGCAGGTGCAGTGGGGGAATGGGATGGGGGCTGTGGGCAGAGCAAGAGGTGCCGGTCAGAGCTTGGGCTGGTCTGAGCTCACTCCCATTGCCTTCCTCCAGCAGCCACTAAGAATCAACAAATTGCTCGTAATGGAGGAAAATTTGCACCCGTGCTGGGACCTGAGTCCGTCTGGGAGGCGTGTTCCAGCTCCAGGAGCAGCAGCAGAGCATGTGGGTGCTCTTTGGGGCGGGTGCACCATGAATGGAGCATTATGCTGTGCTCCGGGGAGCCTCCTCCCAGGCTTTCCACCGTGACCCCTTCCTTTCCTGCGCTGTTCCCTGTGGGATGGTGGGAGCCCTGGCTGCTCTGCGAGAGCACGGATCCAGAGGGGTGAGTCCCATCCTCAGCAGGCAGCTGTGGGCCCGGGGAGGTCGGATGCTGATGCCCACCTTTCCCCATATCACATAACCTCCTAAACCCTGAGCAGCGCAGCCCCTGGGGCTCGGGATTTGGCTAGGCACACCCTGCTTGTTTTCCCGGGTTTTTCCATGGGGCGCTTTTCCTGGGAAAGCTTTGGCCGGCAAACCTGGGGGAGGGGAAGATGAGGCTGATTTAAATCCCAGAAGCAGTTACAGCTGGCTGAAAGCTGTGTCTGCAGCCTGTAATACATCAGAGGTGCCCAGTGCTCTTGGACAGTGTGCTGGGGCTGGTGAACTGGGGGAGTGTGAGCCAGTCCTGAGGCTGCCATTGCAGGGTATGGGGGGCAGGAGAGGAGGGGTGGGCTGCACCAGGCTGCATTGGGGCTGCAGGACTGGAGGGGCAGGTGCTGGGGCTGTTTGGGGGCAAAAATGCAGTTATTTGCCTTGGAATCATCCCTCTTTGCTTTGGAGTCATCCTCATTTGCCTTCGTGGCTGCCACACTGTGCAGGGACCAGGAGCACGGCCACACAGAATGTGGGGCAGGGGATGTGTGTAAAGAGGCTTTGCTGTCCCAAATGGTGCTGGGTTGAAGCCTGCCTTTACCCTGCTCCCCCATCACCTGAGGAAGCAGATACTCACACAGCATCCTTGGGTCCACGGGGCTCTAGGTGGGGTGGGGGGAACGGGGGGAATTCAGCAGAAAAGGGAACATCCTTCCTCAAAAGTGTCCTGGAGCCCTTCAGGCGGGTCAGCACCCCCAGCATGTGCTGAGCAGCTGTGGTGAAAATGCGGGGCTGCAGGAAGGAGCGGTGCCGCTGTGTAATCCCTGCACGGTTGATTTATTTTTCTTCTTCTTGCTGGCTGACCCTCGGTCTCCCCCTCCCAGCCCTTCCCTCCGTGTGACTGCGGGGCAGTGTGTCCCTGTGTGGGACGTGCCCTCCTTCCCACGGCTCCCACAGAGGGACACGGAGCCCTGGCGCTGCAGCGCTGGGAGAGGCACAGAAAGGTTTGGGAAGAGGTTTGGAAAAGGCTCTTTGGAAGGCTCTGCCCAGGGCAGAGGGCAGTGCTCGTCTTGCTGAACCACAGGTCTGTAGGGAGGCTGAAGTTTGTCTTAAACCTTTCTTAAAGCTTGTCTTAAATCTGAAGTGAATGGGCAATTTGGAGCCCAGGGAGTGAGTTTTAGCCAGTCTCTGTGAGACTGCGGTCCTGCCTTGCCCTGATGTGGTGTGCACTGCTGTGGAGGAGGTTGGATTGAGATGGGAAGGGCAGGGACATAGAGGGGGGCTGTGCTGGACCTGCATCCCTCAAGGGATGGATCCAGCACCCAACCTTTGCCTCGAAAGGGCACAGCTGGTTTCCCTGCTGCTCTTCATCTAGAAAAGAAGTTTCCACCACAGCCTTTGCTTGAATGGTCCCAAAGTCTGGATCTGGGTCTAGAAGCCCTCAGCAATGGTTTTTCTTCAGGACCAAATTTGTGATGGTTGATAGATCCCCAAGAATGCTCCTGGGGGTTTGTGGGGGACCTGGGCCCCCAGGAATATGCTGAAGTCAGCAGCTCTCAACTGCGAGAGGGTGTCAGACATGAGAGTTGCATCCTGCAGAGCTGAAAACCTCAAACCCCATCGGGACCCATGACCTTTAAGCAGCAGCTTAACTATGTCACAGAGCGAAGCCTCTGTCTTTATCTCAGATCACAGCCTGGGGAGGAGGCTCTGAGCAGTGCCTGGGTGCCAGCAGAGCTGTTCTAGTTTCTCTGAGTTGGTGTTTGGAGGGCAGTGGGACTGCCCTGCTTTCCTGGGGTGATGGGCCTCGTCCTGGGGGCTGCTGTGTGCTGGTCACACCGAGATGAGGGTTTGGGAAGCTGGTGGGGAGCACAGCACCCCGTGCACCAGAGCCAGGGACACCCACTGCTGTGGGTCAGCATGTGCTGCTCCCCTTCTCGAGTGCTCCTGGGGCACCCAGTGAGATTTGCAGTCTGGAGCATCCCCATGACACTTTTTCTAGTCCTTGTAGGAAATGGAGACAAGGCTGGGAAGACCCTTGGTGTCTTGCAGGTTTGTGTCCAGAACTGTTGCTCTGAATACATCCTGTGTAAGATCTCCAGAAAGTGTGACCTGCTGTTACCAGGTTAGGTCTGTGGGTGCTGTAAAACTGGGGATTAACAGAGCCAAACAGGTACAAATGAACCCCAAAAACATGCATCAAGTGTGTATGGCAGGTCTGAAGAAACATTTCTTTCGTTCACGCCTAAAGCCAAACTGTGCTTTCTTAGAGGTGACTGTCTCCTGTTGACTGTTCCTGATAATCCTTTGAGAGTTTATTCAGCAGCAGCAGCAGCAGCAGCTACTCATTCGGGTCTCTCCACTTCCCCAGCAAATGCAGTCATCTGCCTCCCTGGCCCCTGTCACCTGCGTGTGGACCCCATGCCCTTGGTCTGAGTGCTGGTCTCAGTCCAAGCAGTGCAGTGTAGGGTGAGTGGTGATGGAGACCTGGGTGCACGTGCTGAGTGCTTCATTCATTCCCCACTTGGTATGGTTGTGGTGCAGGTCTGTCCCTAAACATCTCTCAAATATTGATTCTTACTTTTTTTTTCTTTCCCCTGCAATCTCTTGAGGAGCATTACAGCCTAATTGGAATTAGGTGCCTAAACACCTTTTAGGATGTATGTCTTGGCTCTTCTGTGCCTCTGAACACAGCACTGGATGCTGGAAGAGCATGAGATCCCAATATGTGCTCTGTCATGGGGAGTGGGATGATGGGAGTAGCTGGGATGAGGGAGGAAGAAGCAGGATGTCCCTCTAAGATCTCCCAGATATAAGGGGAGTAACTTGGGAATTCTGGCAAGGCTTCTTCCACGTCGTGGTGAGCCCATTGCAGGCAGAGCTCAGCACCACTGGCTCGGTAGCTGATTTGCTGTAGACACTTTCTGTATTCAGGAGGACAAGAGGGGTTTCTCCGAAGAGCAGGTCAGGACATCGCAGCTCCTGGTCTGCCACCCCACCTTTCCTATTTCTCACTCCAACAATTAGGCAACTTGAATCCATCCAGCCCCTCATTTAAACTCCTGCTTGAGCTACAGGATGTCCTGTGAGATTACTAAGCACTTGAATGAGGGGCTTTCTTAGCTTGGCAGAGGCTGAGCAGACCCCAGAGGGCTCCCGTGCTGGGGGAAGAGTCTGTTGCCAAGTCGTAGGAGGAATTCCCACGTTCCTGTTCCTTCCTGCTGGCTGCCAAACGCTTGTCCTGTCCGCAAAAGCTGATGTATTTGGTAGGATTTAACCTTTGCTCAAAGAAGTGAATAACAGAGATCTTTTACTTTTGGTTTCTGGGTGTAAATTCACAACTCAGTGATGGCTTTGTATGCACAACACGGTTCCGTGGTGGGAAAAAATGGAGAAGGAACAGAGGGAGACTTCACTTGGGTGAAGTCCTTTGTAGCCGTAGCTGGGAGCCTGCAGAGAATTGCCCTTCCCTCCTGCCCTCACGAACCCCCAAACCAGGCTTTAGGTGCCAGCCAGACCTCACCATTTCAGCAGAAGCACAAAGGCAGCCCCACGGGATGTGGAATGTGGGATTTCTCACGCCCAGAGTCGCTGCAGGTCCTGCCCAGACAGACGGACACGCTCCCACATTTTCCCTGTTGGCAGCAGGCACATCCATGGAGTTTCAGGGAGGAGAAATGCTCTTTTTTGTTGCTTCTTTTCATGCCTACAGCAGAAGACACAGCTAGCACTGTTTTTCTCTGCCCTGGACCCTCTTTTTGTTCTCCAGTTTGTATGCTGTGGGACAAGCCCTGGTGACACTGGTGCTGGTGATTGCCACCAGTGATGTAATCAGCAGCACCCAGTGCTGTTGAAATGGTGTGTGAACCACGGCCTGGCCACCTCTGTGTGGAGCTGATCTAGTTTGGGGAAGGTGAGAATGACCCAAATCTCAACTCCCAAATCTGTGCAAAGAAGAAAAGAGAAAACCAGCAGGTCCAGGTACTGCCTGAACTCATTTTCTGAGGACATCAGCCATGGCCCACAGGTGAGATCAGCAGAAAGGAACCCTGCACAGAGAAGAGAGGTCTCTGAAATCCTGTGGTGAGGGTTTTGGGCATCACACAGTTCTACCATGCTGAAGACACTCCAGCAGATTCTCTCCTTACTGGGACCTCAGTGTTTGCTGGTTGGGTCCCTCGGTGGCTGCAGAGCTGCAGTGAGCTCCAGAGGGACTTTGCTGCTCCATGGCTGCCTGGCACAGCAAGGTGCTCCCATCCTGGAGCAGATGTTGTGTCACACTGGAGAGGGACGGGACACTGGTCCCAGCTCCACTTGCCCTGAGCTGATGCTCCCCATCACCCTGCACCCAGCAGTGTGCCAGAAGTCACCCTGACCGAGGTCAGCTGTCCCTCAGGACAGTGCATGGCCTCCAGAAAGCTGGAACGGCTCCATCTCCAGTGAGATAGGATTTGGTTCTAATTAAAGGGACGCCCATGTAGGTGACCCCAGGGCACTCCTCCCCACAGGGGCAGGGAGAAGCTGCTGGTGGAGTGTTGGCTGGGGGATTTGCTCAGGAGTGGGCTTGCAGTGGGAAGCAGCATGGAGAGGTCCAACCTTACCGGTGATCACTGTTCCTGTATCAATTCCTTCCTGGAGCTAAAGGCCTGTGAGATCAGCAGAAGCAGGGGTAAAACTGAAGTGTTTTTTGGTGTGGGCATGTGGAAATCAGAGGCTGTGACCCACTGAAGAACAGCAATTGGAGTAATTGCCCCCGAAATGACACGGTGTTGATTTTAAGTGCAGCCCATGGCATTGCAGCTGGCCATGGCATTATGACCAGTACTATAACCCCACAGGCTTCTCTTTTCTTGTGTATCTGTGTAAATCTCTGCTCTCCCATCAGTGCCTGCCCTCAGCACTCCCTGAAAATTGCCCAAAAATTCCATCTTGGTGCAATTTAGGATACGCTCCAGCCTGCCCCAAGAACATCTGGTATCTGTGCATCGGGTGATATTAATCACAGCGTGAACACAGCCAAGTGTTAAACGGCAGAGCCCTCCCACCTCCCCCCTGCAAACCAAGGTTGTTCCATGCTCCAGCAATAAAATGAACCTAGCATTCCCAGGCAGGCGGTGATCTGGCAGGAACAACTGCTGTGTGGGATGAAGGGATGAGGAACGCTCTGAAATGGGCCAAGAAACCATGTGGTCCTAGGACTTGTTGAAATCCCTGCGGTGTTTGAAGCTATTTTCTAGTCCTCCTCATTTTCTGAATCCACGGCTGTTCCTGCTGTGTCTGCAACTGCTCCCTCTGCCCCGGAATTTTGTGCTGAGGCCTTGTTGTTTTGGGTGTAAATGCTGCTCCCTGTTTCCAGGAAGATAAACACCCCTCCCTCGCCCTGCTTTGCTGTGCAGATAGCAAAGTGCTTCGCAAAGCAGGGGGGAGATGTTGTTTCTGTTTTGCGGATGGAGGAGAGGAGTTGCAGAGGCTGCTGAGAAATCCATGGGAATCTGCTCGCTTGAAGGGTGCTTGTGGTTTTGCTTCAGGACACTTCAGTGTTGGGCAATGAGCAGACAGGACTGGCACAAGGAGTATTTTTGCTCCGCTTTTTCTGGGGTGACCACACGCCAGACAGCAAAACCCCACCAGCACCGTGCTGTTTGTGTTGCCCCCAAAGGAGAGCCTGGCTCAGCTTTGCCCCCACGTTCCCCAGTTTGTGGCTGATTTAAAAAAGAAAAATCAGCAAAAAAACAAAAAAAAAAAAATCAAAACTGTGTTTTGAGCACAGTTGGCGCCTCAACCACTGAGGCTGCTGTGCTTTCAAGGGAGGCAGCCCCAGCACTGCTGCCTGGGAGGAATGGGGGGGCGAGAACTCTTGTGTGGTGCCTTTGATGTTGGAGGCTTTTACCCGCGTTACCCGGGGAGAAACTCGAGTGCTTTTCATGTCTGGTGGTGAGGGAGGCAGAGAGCCAGGAGGGATCTGCTTTGTGAGACCTTTTCGAAGGGAATTGAGCAAAACTTTTCAGAAGTTGGAGACTCTCTGGGGCAGCAGCTGAAGTAGGTGCTGAAGCATCCTTGGCTCTTACGGCGCCAGGCAGCGTGCATTGTCCTCCTCGGCATCCTTGGCTGAGTAAGTCTCTGCTTGAGCTCTCCCCAGCCTTGAGGAATAAAAAGCTGTGGCAAAGGCTGTGCTGGGGTCTCCACAGCCATGCCGGTGGGAATTTGTGGAGTGGGGAAGCTGGAGCATGGCTGTGCCGTAAGTACAGGGGGGTTTGAAGGGTAAGGAGGGGAAAAATAGAGCAGTGGCTTAGCAGGGGGAAAATACCAGGGACGTGATGCAGGCAGCATCGCAGGGGAATTATTTGTCAGGGCCTGTGCTGAGGGAGGAGGCAGAGCCGGCTCTGCCACCCACCGTGGGATGGGATGGGATGTGCTGGGCTGAGCCTCTGCACCAGGGCCCAAGCAGGCAGAGAGTGGGAGAGTGGAGTCACAGCAGGTCCTGGGGATGAAATGGGGTGGCAGCAACCTTGACATGATCCAGGGGATGGGGGCTCCCTGGGGTGTGGGCTCCCAGCAGGCTGGGACCCTGATGCAGACGGGCTGTCCTCACCCAGCTCCCACAGCCCTGTAGTGCAGCGGGGCCCTGGCTGCTGGCGATGCCAGGCAAGGGTGAGGTGCTGCTGGTGCTGGGGTCTATGCTGAGTTTGGGAGCCCTGCCCCAGCCAGAGGGGCCAGGTGTGGTTTGCACCTGCGCAGTTGGTGGGAAGGGGCTGCCACAGCCTCGCCAGCCAGGCAGGTTGTGGCTGTGTGGGCTCTGCGGGCTGCACTGGAGATGCTCCTACGTTACTTTTGGCAAGAGCATTTCTGAGACATGGTGGGGAGTGTGTCTGGTGATGTAAGGGAGGTCTGGCAGCCCATGGTAGTCTCACTCCTTGGTTTCTGCCCTGGAAGTTGGTTGTGAACTGATGTGGGAAAGGAGCTTCATGGTGTTTGATGGCCCCTTGTCCTGATGGAAGGTGGGGAGAACCCACCTCCTGAGCATCCTTGTGTGTGCTGGTGGGTGCACGGCTCCTCTCCCCAGCCCTTTTCTGTGGCTCTCAGTGCCTGTGTGGGAAGTACTCCCCAAAACCAGCCTCCTGCTCTGCCCTCCTCTTGCCCATCCTGCCCCAGCACTCACAGCAGCCCCCAAACCTGAGCTGCAGCCTGTGTCCAGGGGCAAACACCCCCAATGCGCTGTGGGGTGCACTGGGGTCACCTGGAGCCCTGGGGACACCCCAGCCCTCCAGAAAGAGCGGAGGTGTGCTCAGGAATGGGAACACTGTGGGGATGGAGATGCCACAAGGTTGATGATACCAAAGGGCTGACAACACTACAGGGATGAGGATGCCATGGGGATAGGGAAGCATAGGGAGGGGCACCTGGGGATGTCACTGGAATGTGGACACCATGGGGACAGAGACACCACAGGCTTGGGTACATGGTGGGGCACATGGGGATGCCCTTTTGCCTGCCAGGGGAGAGCTGATCCCTTCCGGGGGAGAAATGTTCGGGTTTCTGCGTGGGACAGCCCACGAGAGCGGGACTCGCCTCCCCCGTCCCGGGAGCGTCTCCCGCTGCTTTTCCCTTTAATTGGCTCTTTTGAACCAGCCCCGGCCAAGCCCCTCCCGCCCCCGGTCCCGGCTCCGCGCGGGAGCTGCGGCCGCCGGTGAGTGCGGGGAGGGGGCTGGGGGTCCCCGGAGTGGGGGTTCGGAAGGGGGGCACGGGTTGGGCACGGGGCTCCGGGGCGGCAGCCGGGTCACGCCGCGCTCCCATCCCGCGGCGTCCCCACGTTTGTCCTGTGCTCTGTCGCAGCACTGGAGCTCTGCAAACCGGCCCAGCTGGGAGCCTCACTTTATTTTCCCCTTTCTTTCCTCTTTCTTTATAATTCGAACGGCCCCTCTGCATTCTTGTCTCGCCGCTCCTGACGGCTTTTGCCCCGTGACTGTGACACGGCTGTTTGGGTGACACCGTGGGAGCCCTCTGGACTCGCCAGGCACTGGGGATGTCCCACTCACCTTAGGCCGGCAGAGACTGGGGGTGCTGGGGCTGCAGCCCTGGCCGTGTCAGTGTGTACCCCCAGGAACTGCTCTTTCCCCTGTATCCCACTGTCTCGCTAGGAAACAACCCTTGGAAGCAGCCGAGGGGGCTCTGCTCCTGCCCGTGCCGCACCCGCTGCTCCTGCCTGCAGGCAGCCTCCGTACAGGAAAGGCTTCACGCCAGAGGATTTCAGGCTAGGCTTTTTATATCCATCCCAGTGTGACCACACTTCATTTAGGGAAGGAGCATCCGGGATGGATCAGGGCTGACGTATTCAGGACTGAGACTATCTCGGCTCTGCCAGAGCAGATCGGGGCCGAGGGAGCAGCTGGGATCCAATGGGGCCACTATTGCTGCCCTGTGCTGTGACTTCCAGCGTACACCGAGCTGTTTATATAGGATTTCTCGGAGATTTCATGGCTGCTGTGTCTGCCCTTCTGTAAATAGGAGGTCATTCCATCTCTCCCCAAACCCCTCTTCGGAGCCACGGATATCCAGCTGTCCATGAGCTGAGCAGCCACGTGCCCTGCACGGCACCCTGGGCTTGCTCCTGCTGCTTTCCAGGGTCAGCTTGCAGGAACACACGGACCAGAGGAGCACAGGAACAGCCTACCAGAGCGCCAGGCAAGTTTTGGGTTAAAGTTGCTTAATTTTATTGAAGTCCTGCTGCTGTGGATTGTGGGTGCGGCGGATGGAGCAGACTGGTGGTGCAGCTCTAGGGTGGGAGGGGATTTTATGCTGCTGTTGGACATGTGTTGGCTGAGGGTCCTGGGTTTCCTGGTGCTATTCACTGTTGGTTGATTTGACTAAATTCCCCTGGGGGGTAGGTGGGCCAGGGGATGGGATATCTGTGTGTGCAGGCAGCACTGGCTTGAGCTTTGGTTTTGAGACAAGTGACCACCCAGTAAAAATGCAAAAAAGCAAGAATTGTGGTTACTTACGATTCTGTAAGTGCTATTGCCTTGTCCAGGTGTGATTCCAAATATAGGATACAGCATTCAGGATGAGTACAGACGTCCAGGGTGTGTGCCCTGCTCTAAGAGCATCCTGAGTGCAGATAAGGACATGTCAGGACAGAGAAAAAAATGTTCGGAGCACATGGAGAACTGCAGTAGTCCTGGGAGCTGTGACCTCTCCCATGCTATTGTTGCCATCCATGTTTTCCGTGTTGAGATCAAAATACCTGTGTGGCCGTGGGGCTCGTGGGTAGCTCCTTGGTGGTGTCTGAATGTGTTTGACCTCACATTCATCACAAGCCATCCCGCACGTACATTCCACAGCTCGAGGTATGCAGATGTGGAGGGCTCTAATGGCTTGGTGGCCAATAACCCGGCAGCGGTGGTTCCTGGACGCCTCTCCATGGGGAATCCAGACTTCCCCTCTCTGAGCACGGTGGAATTTTTATAGCCTGTGGTTTTAAATGCTGTGATTTCCGTATGGCCCCGACGCTGCATCCAGCCCTGTCAAAGCTGTGCTGGGGCTGGGTGAAACACGGGCTGGAGCTGCTGGTCCATGGGTAACGTGTCTGAGCTTTGCTCCAGTGCAGGGGAAAGGCTGGCCTGGGAGAGGGAAGGCCAGCTCTCCTGGGTGCTGTGATCTTATGGCTGAATACAACTGTACTTTATTTCATTTATCCTTAAAATTTGGCAGGCTTTGTGGAGCAGAGTACAATAAAGCTACCTTGTTTGTTAAAAAATAATCACCAAAACGGGACTGAAAGAGTAAATCTTGCAACGCCAGCTCAGTGGCATCCTAGGAGTGCCTGTCCCAAAATCAGGAGGGGAGTGAGCATGTGACATTTCAAGGTAACACGGTAGAGGGGCCAGGCTGGCAAACCCCATCTGCCACAGGGGTGTAGCTGTCGGGGCTGTGCTGCAACACAGGCAGGGACGTGGCACTGTGGGATACAGTTCATTCACATCTGTTGGGTGTGAGCACTGTCTGCTGCCCAGCAGCATCCCTGGCTTTGTCCCTTGGGGTCCACATCCTTGTGAGGAAGAGGCAGAGTTCTGCCATTAAAACCCTGAAGATCTCTGGCTGATGCTGTCTCACCCTTATCACCACCCTTATCATCCAGGCCATGCTGGGGTGCTCATGGGACCCTCACTGTGCCATCAGTGATTGCTGTGGCAGGATGCCGGGGAGAATTCAGTGGTGCTTTCTCCAGTCCCTGATAAATCCTGTGAAAACCACTGCTGAGGTCTGGCTGCTCTGGGGGTGCTGTGGGGCCATCAGACTTTCCAGGTTCAGACATCCATGTACCCCTGGTCCTGCTGCAGAGATGCTGCCTCCACCCAGCTCTCCCTTCTCACAAACTTGGGAAAAAGTCATTTCTCTTCCTATTTTCTGGCCCCTTCTCAAACTCAAACTGGGTTAACACTTGCTGTAGATGCAAAACTTGCTGGAGGGCCCTGCTCAGGCGGGGCTGTAAAAGCCACATTTTCTTTGGGAATCGGATTAAGGCCCCATTTTCTTCGTGCTGGGCGGATGCGAGTGACATGAAGTCTGTCTTTGTCCTGGATGGTATTTCTGGCACAGCTGCAGTGGGTTAACCCTTTGTCATCCCACACAGTCCTGGTGATGAATGGCCCTTTGCTAAGCAACATCTCCTGGGTCGGCTGCGGGTGGAAGCAGGGGCACTGTGGGCTGGTCCTCCCCCTGCACAGCCGGGGCTGAGGTGCAAAGCCTTGGTGCCTGGGTAGGGGAAGAGTATGTGGGACAGGGACCTGCCCCAAAACTGCTTCCCGCTGCCTTTCTTTGGCATTTTTAATGTCTCTTTGCTCCCCAAGATGAATGGGTGGAAGGGGAGTTTGCGCCCCAGTCTTGCACTGGGACCAGAGGCCTCCCCTTGATGGGGCAGCCCCAGGCTGCCTGGATGGCACAGAGGGACATGGGTGGGACAAGGAGGGGGCAAAAGTGACAGTGAGAGCAGAGGCCAGGCCAGCTGGCAGAGCGAGAGAGCTGCCTGTGTGCTCCTCAGAGAGCAGGGACAATGTCAGTCATGCTTCCTGGGGCACCAGTGCCCGGCCTGGCCTGGCACTGGGCTGGGGCAGCAGCATCCTTTTTCCAGGAGAGCTGGAGGGCTGAATAACCAGACCTGAGCAGGGCGATGGCAGGCAGAGATCTCCCGTATTTGTGCTGGGAGCCCTTTGCTCTCGTACCCAGGATCCAAGGAGGCATCTTGGTTTGGTACTTGGTGCTGGGCTCTGTGGCCAAGCAGAAATGAAGGTGATTTCACAGCCATGCCCTGCAGTCTGGTGGCTGTTGGCATCTCATGCCACACACGCAGGGCTTGGGTCCATTTTTGGGGCTTGTTTCCCCACTGTGCCACATTGTTGCATCACCTTGGATTCATCCACTGTTGCTCCGAGCCTTGGCTTGGCTTGTTTACTTATGCAAAAGCCAAATAGTAGCAGGGAATGTCCCTTTCTGGTGGCCTGGAAAAGCTGCCAGGGGCACACAGGGCTGGCTCCCTGCAGTGCAGATCCTGTGCTGTTATCAGGGAAGCTCCTGATAAGAGCAGAGCAAGGATTTCCCCAGAGGGGATCCTGGAGCATATCAAAGTGGCACCAGGAGCTCCCCGGGCCTCCCAGCAGCGGTGGGAGCGCAGAGCACAGGCCTGACTTCTCCCCGTGCCCCTGTCCCCGGTGAGTGTTACGGTGTGATCACCCCCAGGCTGATGGAGGGGTGCCACCATCTCCCAGGTCTGACCCAGGAGCAGATGGGGACCGAGCTTACAGCGTCGGGAACTGCAGGGAAACAACGCATTTCCCTCCCCCCTGGCCTCCTCCCCCCATCCTCCTGACCTTTTCCCATCAAAATACAAAGCACTATTATTCGGAGCAAGGCACCTCCATCCGAGGAGACAGCTGGCGCTGCAGCAGCTTGCTGGGGATGGGTTGTTATTAATTAAGCTGCAGGAGACAGCCCGGCAGCTTGAATGGAGTTTTCCTTCTTTTCAAGGTTAGGATGCCCTAAATTCTTTCTTTACCTCCAAATGGCGTTTATAGGTTTAAAAGGGGCAGCAGACAAAGGATGGAGAAAGGCCCATTACGTGCAGCTTGCACAGATGTGTATCCCTGCACATGGTCTGCAGGGACCGTTAGGACACCCCAGCACCTACTTTGAGGCTTGGTTTGTACCAGGTGGATGCTGGGACCCCCGGGGATGTCACTGCCTGGGCATCTCCCCATCTAGAGAGGACATGCCACTTTGGGGTGAAAGAGAGTTCAAACTACATGAACAAGTTTGGGGTGACCCAAATGGTTGAATTTTTCACTCCCTGCTGTTCCCCCTTGCAAAGGTGATTTATTTTCACCAAACTCGCCGTCTGCCCCTGCTGCTGGATCTGCTTTGAGCATGCTGCTGGTGGTGAGAGGAACAGGGGCAGTGCTGGAGGACGCTGGGGCTCTGTGAGGTGCCCTTTGGTGTGCAAGGTCTGTGGAGGCTCCATCTGCTCCCCCTCTCTCCACAGGGCAGGATAGGGGGGTTTGTTGGAGTGGGGCTCTGGGATGCTGGTGGAGTGAGATGCAGAGAATTTTGCTTTATCCCATTTGGGAGTAATTTGTCCTTTGTGGTAGGCTAGGGGAGTGTCTGGGGAGTAGATCATGCCCTCGAGGAGGAGGGATGAGGATTGCTCCTAAGGAAGAGGCAGCAGGAAAGGAGCCAAGTGTGTTTCCTTGGGCATGGCTGAGCTGTGCCATCTGCAGAGCTGTCCCAGGGTTTTGAGCAGCAGCGTTTTGGTGCCAAGGCAGGCCTGTCCCTGCTGAGCAGAACCTGTGCTCAGAGCTGAGCTGGGGCGGTGCCTGGGAGATGCCGAGCGTGCTTTGTGTCTGTCCAGCCCAGCACGTCAGTGCCCAAACCAGTGCCCCCTGCAAGGGAAAAGGATGTTGGGAGGAATTGGGTTCTTTCTTGCTTTTTCCAAATCTTAGTGACAGCGAAGTGCCTTCCCAGCACAGCCTATTCCCTTTTGGAGAACAGTGGATTGCTCCAGCATGGTGAGGAGCCTCTTGCCTTCCCCGCTCAGGGGAGCAGAGGCTGCAGATCCTCTGCAGGAGGCACACGCAGGAGGAGGGGAGGCCGCTGCAGGGACTCTGCTGGGATGCGACACCGGGAACCGAGGCACGGCCTCCCCGGGGAGCGGGTGACTCACGCCAAGGACGCGGTGCCAGCTGCGCGTGATGGCTGATGGCAGCATGTGAAATAATTCCTTCCTTCCTTCCTGCACGGTGGGAGCAGTCTGGAGATGTCCAGCTGGAGGAGGCTCTGGTTTTTGGTGCTGTGGAAGCTGGGACAGTCCTGAGTGTAATGTGGGTTCAACAAAACAGCCACGGTGCAGTGATGCTGGAGAGTTTGGCTGCTGCTCCTGGCCAAGGCAGGGAGGGGTGGGTGTGGATGTCCCTGCTCTGGAGGGCCCTGGGATGCTCCTGGCACGGCCTGTATCCCATGTTACCTCCTGCTCCTCTGCCATCTCTGTGTAGGGAGATTTCAGCCACCAAAGAGCTGCTTTTATGAAGGAACCAGTGGGATACCTGCAGAGGTGTGTGTCTGACATGGGCTGCTCAGAGGAGCTGTTCCATGCCAAAATCCAGGTAGCTTAAAAGAAAAAAACCAACATCATCTATAGACTTGGGAGTTCAGCACCGCCAGAGGGGAGGAAATGTCATTGATCTGTAGGTCTTAGAGATCTTCTGGGGAGTTACCCTGCAAATGCTGAAGGGACCCTGGGTGGTAACACCTGCACCCAGGCTCTTGGTAAAGCATTGAGGTTGGGTTTAGATATTCCTGGAAATGAGGCATCCTTTCTGTTCCTGCTAGAGGTGATGGTGTTTCTTTCACTGCTAAAAAAAAATTGAATTTTGGTCTTGTGGTCTGCAAACCCATGTCCTTTTCTCGGTCATGCGACTTTCCACTGAGTTTGCTCCTGCTTTACCAAGGTCTCTGGATGTGCTTTTCATTCTGCTATTGATCTGAGATTATAAATATAGCTGGCAGAATTTCCATCTATCAAAGTCACTGGGAACTGGCAGGTAGTCAGCATTGCAGCAATATTGAAACAATAAAAATTATTTACTAAGCCCTAACAATGCAATTTTAACTGGAGATTTCTGTGGTGCAGTAAAATTGGAAATGTCCCTTCAGCATTCCTGCAAGAGAGTATGTCCTGCTCGTGCTGCCTGTGCCCAAGGGATTTGATTTTTCTTGAGCTGGGCAGCTTGGGATGAAGTGTGTTGTTGGCAGGTCTGCTGCAGGCTGGTTAGTCCTGGTGAAGCTGCCTTCACCTGCAGATCTCAGCTGTTCCTCCAAGCTGGGGATTTGTGTTGGAGCTGGAGTATGTGCTGGCCGAGGGCAGAGCATTGCTGGGCACAGGGGAGAGCTGCAGTGCTGCTGGACAGCAGGGCTGGCGTGGCTGGGGAGCAGCCCCGCTGCTGGGCAGTTTTCTAGTGCAAAGGATTGGTCGGGACTTTCCCCAAAACTCAGGATGAAATCCTCGCTGCTCCTCCTCCTGCCTCCCAGCCTTTCCTGAGCCTCAGTGCTGGACCACCTTCTCCAGTGAGCCCTTCCAGCCCTGCACAGCGTGGCTGTGACATGTGGACCTTCTTCCAGCTGCAGGGATGTCCCATAAAGCAGTACAGATTGGGCTGTGTAAGGCAGGCAGGAATCTTCCTTAATATTTCAGATTAAGTTGTAAGACTAAATCTGGATCTGTAGTCAGTTCAAATCCCGTGGTACGACTTAAAACAGCAATAGGCCTCTTTAGAATTGCTCCTAACTCTGATTATTACTTTTTTTAAGGAGAAGAACTATAAGTTTGTGATTGTAAAACTCTTGATTAGGGGATTTGGATCCAGTTCTTGGCTCTGCTGTAAGATTTCTGCGTGACCCTGGGCGAGTCACTTAATCCCTCTCCAGTTCATCTGCACCGTGGGGATAAAGCCGCTTCCTTCCTCTGCTTGTCAGTCCTGCCTGTGCACAGAGCCAGAAACGAGCAGTGGGAGAAGTACGGCAGGGCCCTGTTAGGAATAGAGATGCCCCTGCAAGAACAAACCCCGAGGCGGCTGTTTGTGAGTCTGTGAGTGCCTCCTCTGTGCAGACACCCCACAGTCACCAGGAGCCCTCCTGAGGACCAGCAGTGCTACCAAAGCCCTGCTGCACTTGCTGTCAGGACAACAGTGACACTTTGTTGTCTTTCTGAGCTGCTCCCCCACCACCTGTTGCTCCTGGGAAGGATGAGCTAGGAGTTGAGACAAAATATCTTCTCTTAATTCATCTTAGGAACAACTTGTACACTGTGTTGAGTTCCCATGTGCTCTGATTTCTTCCTCGTGAGGGTGGTGAGGCCCTGGCACAGGGTGCCCAGAGAAGCTGTGGCTGCCCCATCCCTGGAAGTGTCCAAGGCCAGGTTGGACGGGGCTTGGAGCAACCTGGGATGGTGGAAGGTGTCCCTGCCCATGGTTGGAATTAGATGATCTTCAAGGTCCCGTTCAACCCAAACCAGTCTGTGACTCCATGAAATGTCTTTGCAGAGCTTCAGTGACCGTGGGGGGAAGTTTATTGTGGTTGGGTTTTTTCCCTTACAGGCAAGACTAGACCATGTCCACGATTTCAATATGAAAAAATTACCACTGGGGAGTGAGGTGCTGGTTCATGTGGCTAAGCATGCTGTGTTCACCCCACTTCTGCTGATCTCAGTTTGGGCAAGTGAACCCTGTGCTGATGCTTAACACCTGCACAGCACCACAGATGTGGTTAACTTATTGGCAGGGCAGGAAGAGTAGATCGCATCTGCAAAGCCCACGTGCACCTGAGATCCTCCCTTTACTCTTTGTGCAAGCACAACACCTGAGTGAGCCCAGCGCAGCCTTTTCCTGCCTTTCTCCAGCTGAAACAAGGCTGGAGTGACTTGCAAACAGACCCAGCTGCTACTTGGGTGAGCCCAGTTTGGCATCTAGCATTGGATTTTCCTGGAGATTAGAGAGATTAAAACACTAATACCCATTGATAGGGGTTAAAGCTTTAATAAGTCATAAAAAGTGGTGTAATCTGGCAGAAAGCTGCATGCAGCTGCACCGTAAGCAGATTGAGGCTAAGTTTCCTGCCTGGGTGCTGGGTGGAGGTTTCTCAGAATTTGGTATTTGTGGCTCTTGCTGAAGCGGGGGGATGTGAGTCTTGCCCCCCATGAGCACTCATCGTTTTCAGAGCAGCCTATGCCAGCCTTGCTGGGCATCACGGGAGGGGAGCTGCCAGCCTGGTGTGGGGTGGCTGCGCTGGGTGGAGGAAGATCCACCACTGCTGGGGGCCCGGAAGTGAAGAGGGAAAGTGACAGCCACGCTAGAGCCACAGGCAGGAGACAGGGCAGGCTGGGCTGTGGTGCCACTGGCACAGGTGGCTGAGTTTGCACCAAGTACGGGGTTTGACAGAGGCTGGTGATGCTGATAACAGGCCAAAAAGGAAGTACAGGTACTAGCCCTAGGCTTGCAGGCTGTGCAGGGGCTGTTCGTGGGAAATGGAGTCCCTTGGGTGTTGAGGATTGCAAATGTGCACATCTGTCTTAACCCTTTCATCACCTGCAGGCCTTTCTCTGGGAGCGCAAATCTGGGAACTGCAGGGAAAAAATCCTAAGATCATAGGGTAGGTCAAAGTAACATGTCAGACCAGGGAGTCCAAAAGAGGCAGGTTGGCTTCACCTTGGCTGTGATGGGAGAGAGCCCCTTCTGCAGATGGCCTTGCAGTGCGGGCGGCCCAGGGCTCTCTGTGCCTGCTGCCCCGGGTGTCCCACCACCACTGCTGGGCATCACAGAGGGGACTTTGCCCCACACCAGGGTGGCTGGGACCTCACATGTCAGAGGGAGCAGGGCCAGGTGGTGCAGCCCAACCTCCCTGGCCCGGTGCACATGGCAGCTTCCCTCCTGCAGCTGGCCCTTCCCTCCGCTGGTGGGAGAGGGGTGCTGGGGATGCTCTGGGGTCACGGTATAAGGCAGGGAGGACTTGTGGAGACAGCTAATATCTTTATTTGGCTTCACTGATATAATTTTAGAGAGCGGCCATGCCCGTGGGGTTGGTTGGCATCTTGTCCTGGCAGATGTGAGATGCAGCCCAGGGGTCTTCAACCAGCTGCAGAGCAAAGTGAGCCCATGCTCCCAGCCTGACACCCACCCGGCACTGCTTTGGGGCTCTGCTGCTAGAATTTCGGGATTCTGGAAAGAAAAGAGGCAGGTTTCCCAGGGCTCAGGGACGGGGATGTAGATGGGACCCTGGCCCTTTTTCCTGGAGCAGCCGGTGAACTGGGCTCTCCTCGGGATGGGGCTGCCCCGTTTGTCCCAGCCTCTCTTTTCCGCCATGGAAGTGTCCCCGCACCTTCTGCGTGGACCCGGGGTGGGACGTGCCCCCAGACTCTTCTTCCTCTCACCCTTTGCGGGCCCCCCTGGGCCGGGCCGGGCTGGGAGCGGCGGGGGGATGGAAACAGCTCGGGGGCGAAGAAACTTCCCGGGAAGAGGCTCCATCCCCCCGGGCCGGGCTGGAGGGGGAGGAGGCAGGGTGATGGGGGAGGAGGAGGAGGAGGAGGAGGAAGGGCGATGGGGGAGGAGGCGGAGGGCAGCGCGGGAGGAGGCGGGAGCCACCGGCTGCCGGAGCCGCCGCCGCCGCGGGTGAGTCTCCGGTGCCCAGGGGCGGGGGCTCCGCGGAGCCGGGGGGACAGCGGAGGGGGGAATTATGGTGGGGGAAGCGCTTTTTTGGGGTGAATTATTCTGGGGAAGGGCCTGAGAGCGCGTGGGGGCGGGGGGGGGTCCCGCCGTTCCCACGGAGGGCACCGGAGCGCGGTGTGGAGGTTCCCCGCCGGGGCAGGGCATCCCCCGGGCAGCGGGACCCGGGTGCTGCGGGGGGCTCGGCGCCCTTCTGCCCCTGTGGCCCCTGTGCCCCGCAAGAGGGGCCGCTGTTCGGCACCGCCTGGCCGCGCTGCCGGCATTGTCCGGGATGAATAGAGGCACTGGGCGGGGGGTACCCCCCATCCCCTGCCCTGCCCCAGTGGGTGCCCCCTCGCCCCCTGCCCTGCCCGCCGGGGTCCCGCCCGCCCCGCTCCGGCTGCTGCCCCCGCAAACCGGGCTCGCGAGGTGTCTGGGGCGCAGCTGCCTTTAGTAAAGAAAGAAAACAACAACAACGAAAAAAGAAATTAAAAAAAAAAAAGCCATCCTACCCTTCAAAGAATAAAACCAAGCAAAGAAAAATTTTTAAAAGAAGGGGGGAAAAGGAGGAAAACAAAAAAAAAAGGAAAGCTGAACTGCAACCCCCAGGATGTGAATCCCTCCGGCTTGGCTCTTTTTTTGCCGTAGCTGCAGTCGGTGCCTCGTGGGAGGCAGGCATCAGTCCCGGAGTGCGGCTCGGCGGCCCTGGGCACACGCAGCCGTGCCCGGTGCCCATTCCTGATCCCCGTGCGGGGCTGGGCCAGACTCGTTCCTTCTGCAGTGTTTTCTAGACAAGCTGAGTTTGGGGAGCGCTGCCTGGCTCTTTGTTTCCACAGCACAGAGCTCTGCAGAGCAGTGGTGACAGGGGTGAGGGGTGCTTTCCTTTGGCCAGGGGCTGGTGAGGGTCTCCATGCCCCTCCTGTGCTGAGCACCATCGTTCAGGGTGGGCAGACAGGGGTGGGAGTGGGTCCCATCCTCAGACCCCCCAGGGAATCAGCTTTCTGGGTGTTCTTGGACTCTCCTGGGGGCATGGACACCCTGAGCCTCCATGAGGGGAGCAAGGGCTGTGCTGGCCACTGGTGTTGGTTACGTGGGGCCATTTGATGGAACAACTTTTGCTGGGATCGGTGTGCAGGAGGGTTCCTCTTGATGGGGCTGTCTCTGGTGAGGGAGGGCTGCTCTGGGGTCAGCCGTGCTCCAGCTCCAGGGGAAGCTGCTTCCAGAGGGGGATCACTGGACCTGTGTGGCCAGAGACCTCCACATCCCTGAGCCAAGATTTGGGGTTGTTCATGATCATCTCCTTTTTAAACATGGAGAACAGCCTAAGAACTCCTTGCAGGTTTCTTTAAGTGGTTTAGAGCTGCTGTCTCACGTGGTTGGAGAAAGGAGGGTGTAGGACTGCCGGCTGTACTGCCGGGCTGCACGTGTCCGACGGGGCGGAACCCTGGTCAGCCTGGTGGTCAGCCTCACGCTGGGTCTGGGCTGGCACAGGAGCTGGCACCAGAGCCACAGGCAACAGTTTGAGGCTGTGGAGCTGGCACCACTGTTTGACCCCTGGGATGAGTTCCTGCATCCCAGCCCAGAAACGCTGGCACCCAGAGCCTGCAGCACCAGGAAGGTTAAGATGGGAAGGGAAGCAGTGATGGGGAGCCCTGAAGCATCCATCTCTTGTAAACAGAAGAGCCAGGAGGGTTGAGCTGCAGAGGACAGGGGAGGGCTTGGCTTCCGGAGCGGGAGGGGAAGCACACAGTGAGGACGGAAGCGCACGTGGCAAGCGGGGACAGCTCGACCTGCACGTGATGTGTGCCCATGACTTGTGCCTGTGGCTCAGGCCTGTGGCCCTGCCTGGTCTCCTATGGAAGAGCTTGCTCCAGAGCAGGAATCACTGCCTCCTTTTTTGATCTCTGAAAATGGGTTTATCCCCCACCTGAGTAAAAGGCTTCAGGCCTGGAGCATCTTGCGTGTTCAGGAGGCACCTGGACACCTCTCTGACAGCTCTTGGGTGGATTTGGTCTAATGAACTGTAGTTAAGCATATTCTGCTATTTCTGGGTCATGTTTGTTGGCATCCAGGTGGAAGTGCAAGCTGAGAAGGAAACATAACTGGTTGGTAGGTGGGCCTGGGCTGGCAGCCAGCCTGAAACAGTAGCCCAATACCCAGGGATGCAAGGGACAGAGTCCAGCTTGGGCCTGGCAGTGCCAGCCAGGTTCTGGTGATTGCATTTGAGTAACAGGAACATTCCTTAGTTACAGATTGGTGCTGCAGGGTCTGTGGCATTGGCTCTATGTGCCAGGCTGAGCCCTGCCCAGCTTTGGACCAAGTTGTGCCTCACATTCCCTGGTACCCACACATCCAGCGTGGACCTGTCAGGTTCAGCACCAGGGGAAGCCGTGGTGGTAGCAACTGGGCAGCCGAAAAAATCAGCAGTGTCTGGGCCATGCTGGGTTTGCGTTCAGTCCTGGCTTTGCTAACTCCCTCCCTCCCAACTCCTGCTGTCCCCTCGGAAGGGAGAGCTGTGGCTTTGCCACCTCCTCCGCAGGTTGGATCCGTTTCCAGAGCCTGTGGTCACTGGCTCAGTGTGCCAAGGGGAGGGGCTCTGGAGGCTGCATGTGTTGCAGCCCTGATGGCCAGCTGTTCTTAACCAGCAGCTATGGATTCACTCTTTAGATCTAAAAATATGTTACACGTATTTTTCAATTCTCCAAGATAGCTGCTCCCAAAAATCGAAAGGTTGGTTAGTCCATACTTCTCCCTTGGTAAAACTCGTGGATGTTCAGCAGCCTGAGAAGTGGTTGTGCTTTCACACCCTGATACACTACTGTTCACTGCTCTGAACCTGCTCTCTGTGTTTGCATGAACCCACCCAACCAATGTGGAAGCCCGTGGTATTTCTAGTGCCTGTTGTGTGGAGGGAAGGGGAGTTATCCATAGTGTCCTGGTCTTCTGGGTGCTTGTAGCTCTGCAGAACTGGTTGCAGCATCATCAGAAGGTGGCCAGAGCTTGGTGTTCTGGGTATCCAAGGGGTGTTTCTTGGATTTACCCCACAAGCATTAGCCTTTTGCCATCGGTTGTGTGTTCATCCGCAGAGCGTGCTGAGGGTTTGGATCTGTTGACAGGCAGCCACGGCAGAGGTGCAGCCTCCTGACCTCTCTCCAGTTGTTCTGTGCAGCCACTGAGCACCTGTATCTATGACCAACCCTGCTCCAGGAGCAGCTCTGCTCTCCAGGTCACCAGCATCCCCCTCCCACTGCATCTCTGGAGCAGAGCATGGAGCTGCTGGTCTAGCCAGGACCTGGGGTATGTGAGACATTTCCAGTTCACCCTCTGCGAGGGTTCTTTAACCTCTGTCTGAAGTAGAAACACCAGCCTCCTGCAGATCCCTGTCCCAGGTTCTCAGTGAGGATTACCAGCCCCTGGGTTCGGGATTTTGGGCGAGCCCATGGCTGTCCTTGCATGCCCTGCCCGCAGTGTCCCGGGTTGTGGCAGCCTCGTGGCACCAGCGCAGCGTCTCCTGCAGCCCCTGGCCAAGCCCGTCCCACGGCACATGGCATCCAGCTGGCTGAAGGAGCAGGAGGGTCCCCGGGGGGCTCCCAGGGGCTTCCCTCCCCACGGGGTGCCTTTCATCTGCTGCTCCGCAGATGTTGGGTTTGGCTCGTGTCTGACTTGCATCAGTTACAGCGCAACAGCCCGGAGTCTGTGACAAAACCAACCTTGGAGCAGCTGTCCTGAGTCAGCCATGGCCGAGCTCTGGCTCTGTCCCTGCTCGGTGCAGCGCTGCCCTGACCATCTCCACATCTCTGGTGCTCACGTGGAGAGGGTTTCCCTGGCAGAGGAGGTCTAAATATGGCACAGGCACATGTTCCCATGTGCTTGGTGTTTATCCAGGAACACTTGAGTGGGAGAGAGCTGCAGGCTCTGGGCTCTCTGCCCCATCAGCAAAGCGATGTCCCCTTGTGTGATGGACAACAGCTGGGTTATGGTGACACTGGGGTAGCAATGGCATGTGAGGTCTGGCCCTGCTCTTGCCAGGGGCTCGGTGACAGTCAGGGATTTCAGATTGTGGTGGGGTGTTTATTAACCAGTGCTCCAGAAGGGTCGACTCAGTGACACTGGCTCTGGCCGCACCCCGGGTTTGACACTGTTCCTGTAGAGAGCACAGCAGGTCAGACAACTCCAGGATGTGCCCATGATGCATCCCAGGCATCCACCACTCTGCTCCAATGTATTTCTAGGATCTTCCTATTTTAAACAAGTGACTCCTGCGAGTGCTCCCTGCCACCCAGCACAGCATCCCAGTGTGCCTGTGCCACGGAGTGGTCCTGTGGCTGGCTGCACCCTGCCTCAGGCACAGACCCCTTGGAGCCAAGTGTGAGACTGGAGTTCTTGCTAAGAAAAGACCAGCTCAGTGCTGGGAACTGAAAAAAAAATTGCATGTCTGAGTTGTGGCATTTCCCTTGGGAGTTGGCTGGTGCTGCTGGGGCATCAGTGTCTTTGCATCCCTGCTGTCCTGCAGACACTCCTGGTTACAATATACTGACTTTTACTGTATTTTTCCCCAGTCAGGGCCCAGGAGCTGAAGCACGTGGGCCACACTGCCAGCAGTGCTGCTCTTCCTATGGCTTTGGTCTGGCTGGAGCCTGGGGAGCCCCGAGCCTTCCTTCTCCCAGTGAGGGCAACGTGGCGAGGCAGCCACATAGTGCCTGCTCCCCTTGCTGGGGACAGGTTTGCCTGCACATCCCCCTGCCCAGGGAGGGGTCAGCCCCTCTGCACACTGCCACCTGCCCCTTGAGCAGCTGGGAGGTGCTGGAGGTGCTCCTGGCCTTTGTCAAGTGAAGGGTGGCTTTCTGCTCTGTTTAATTTCTTAATTTCTCTGCAGCGTACCTGGCCCAGTGTCCCAGTCTGCCGTCCCGTCCTGTAGGGCCAGCACACCTCAGCTGTCCCACGCACACAAAGTGGTGCCTGGAGGAGTTAAACCCGTTGCATAACCCGGCGTTTCTGCTGGTGGCAGCATATTTTCCACATGATTTAGTTGTCGTTTTGGTTTTTTACTGTTATGTAGGGATTTTTTTTTTTACTTTCGGCCTTGCCATTTTGGAATGGGGCTAATTTGGGATTTGTGGTGAGACCTCTGGCAGCGGGGCTGGTTGACTTTGCGAGAGGCAGCGTGGCAGCAGTTCCAGCTGTGCAGTGTTCCTGGGAGGAGCAGGATGCTCCCCTGTGTGTCAGGGACAGCGTGTTTGCTCTCTGGCAGCTCTGTGAGTAACGCTCGGCTGCACAGCCCGGGATTGAGGGTTGGAAAAAAGTGTTCAAAGTGACCCAGCAGTCTTTGGGATTAGTTGTAGGTTTGGTTTTTTCTTATTTTTGCATATTTTTTTTCTGCTTGGCCTATATTGAGCACGTGGAAGTGTGCTGTGCTCACAGGAAGAGAGTGGTTCCACTTCACAGACCACAGCAGGCCCTGGTCTGACACGGCCAGAAGAGAAGGGATGATGGGCTTGTGTTTGGAGAAACCCCTTTGGCCCAGCCACAGTCCTACAGAGAGAGGGTGAGAGAGAAAATCAGGCAGAACATCATCAAAGATCACAAACAGGGTCAGATGAGCTGAGAGCTGTGTTGCTGTCTGGAAGGATGAGGACTTTGCAGTAAGTCCTTTGCAAATAATAATGTTTTTATTAATAATAATAAATGAATAAAAAAATAGTAAATAAGCATTGCAAAACACTGAACAACAACAAAATACTTGCTTAGGCTGGTGGTTGTGGGGACCCAGGCATTGGGCAGCAGCAGCCTGGTGTGAGGAGGGCTCTTAGAAGTGTTTTGCTAAAGCTTCCCTCTCCGTGCCTGGATCAGAGGAGTGTGCTGCATGTGGCTGATGCCTCCAGGAGCTTGCAGGGGACCGGGCTGACCTTGTGCATGCTCTGCCTTCGGGATATTTGCTGTATCCGCTGTGGGTGATGTGGAGCAGCTGGGGCTGGGAGGGGAAAAGGCTGCATCACCCCGGAGCACACGGGGCAGTTTGTCCTTCCCAGTGATATTCCTGCCTGGTGCCTGGGGGAGTAGATGGTTCCCCGGGTTTTCTTACAAAGCTATTGACTGAGGCAATAGTTTCACATTTGGTTCTTTTGAAGCACTTTGCTAAGCTGGAGCGTCTTGCAGGGGAGACAAGCACCCTGTCTCTGAGGGAAGCCAAAGGGTTTGGGTTTTTGAGCAGATACGGACAGAATTAGAGCGAGATCACAGAAGCTCTGTGGTTGCGTGGGTGTTGTCTGGCACAACCCGTTTTGATGCAAATGTGTTGGGTTTTCTGCAAGCCAGGGCCGGCAGCCTCTGATCTGCGTGCGCTGGAGCTCGAGGAGGGCACGTGGCAGTAGATGCCAAGGACTTCTCTGTGTCTGCAAAGCCATCCAGTTCCCCAGAACGTGGCTGTGAGTTGTTCACACCAGCAGTCTGCACAGTGCTGTGATTCCAGTGAATGGAGGAGTGGGATGTGTAGGTCTGCCAGCTTTTAACAGCAGTGCCAGGGCACAGGGCTGTGGTGCTGAAAGCCTTTGTCACTCACTAAGCAAAGTCCCAGATGTGGGCCAAGGACTTTCTGGGTGCTGGGTCCTGCTCTGGGGCAGCAGATGAGCTGCTCTGGGACATGGTGTGCTCACAGCACCACAGCAGCAGGCCTTTGGTTTGGTGAAGTGGGCAGGGATCAAGGTGAATCCAGTAAGCTGGGGAAGGAAATCCCAAATTTAATGCAATTACACGTGGAGGAAGATCCCACAAGCCTCCTCCCTCCCAGCTGGTACCCTGAGTCTCTGCGTGTGCTTTGTTCCCGCTTGGGGTGCAGCAGGCAGCTCCTTTGAATCCCTGCCAGGAGCAGCACCCCTGACCCCGCTGCCTTTGCCCCCGCAGGTCCAGAGGCAGTTCCCAGCCACGCTCCTGCCATGACGGACGCTCCGCGGGATGCCGGCCCCAAGCAGGCGGCGCCGGCGCGGCCGGACAAGCCGGCTGCGGACTTCGGCTACGTGGGGATTGACTCCATCCTGGAGCAGCTGAGGAGGAAAGCCATGAAACAGGGCTTCGAGTTCAACATCATGGTCGTGGGTGAGTTGTCCCCCTGCTCCAGCTGCCCGCAGCGTGCTCAGCCAGTTGTTTTCATTGTTCCACCACAATGTTTGTCCTCTTTGGAGTCTCCTCGGGAGCAGCCTTGGGGTCTCTGCCTTCAGAGTCAGCAAACCCTGCTCCCGAGGAGCTGGCCTGAGTTCAGCTGTAGTTAAAGCTGTCGATGTGATGTGACCCATAGTCCTGTGTGTCTTCCTGCATCTTGGGGTGCATTATCCATAGGCACATCCTGGAGGGGAACGCCTTGAGGGGTGTCAGGACTCACGAGAGCCCCCTCGACAGCTCTCCGGGGAGCCCTGCACTGGTTTGAGCAGTCAGAGGGCACATTAAAGGGTCCCAGGAGCTGCACTGCTGCTGGTGTGTCAGAGCTCTCATCCTTGCTGGTATTTCCAGCAATTTGGGTAAAATTCCTGTTTGTGAGTTTTTTGGTATTCAGGCAGCCCCGTTACAAGTACCAGGGAAGAAATGCCCAAACCAGTGATTTAATGGTGGTAATAAAGACCAAAAAAGAGGGATTTGCATAGCTGGGTCATTCAGCTTGGGTGGCTTCTGCTGCCAGTGGCTCTTTCAGGGTGGCACAGGGGGATGAGAGTGTCCACATGCAGGGAGGGAGGGCTGGAGGGTTGTGTGCCCCTGCTGCCTTACAAGCTCCTGTCCATTAGCTCTCCCAGGCTGCCTGGTGGATGGGATGAAGGAGGTGTATTTCAGCTGGAGACCGCTGGCTGCAGCGCTGCTGCTCTGGCTGCAGCTTTGGGGGCCTGTGCTCCTGCAGCCCCTGGGCCCCCGGAGCCAGGGATGGCACAGCCACTCAGCAGCAAAATGCTGGGTGTGCAGGAGAGCTGGGCAGACACTGTGGGACGCTGGGCAAGGGGGAAAAGGGAAAAGAAAAGAGCCTTTGCTCTTTTCCAGTTGTTAGTGTCTGGCATGGTCCTGTGGAGCCCCTTGCGTGATCTGGGCTGTGCTCCCTGGAGCTGGGCTGGTCAGGAAGCAGCTCTCCCTGCCTGCATCTCCCAGGGAGCTGCAGGGGGAGGAGGAGAGTAAAGCCCAGGCCATGACCAGTGGCGTGGCAAAGGGGCCTCACCATCCCTTGTCCTCCTGGGACAAGCTGTGTAAGGCTACAGGTTTGTGCAGGGATGCCTGTGGGATGTCCCATGGGGTATCTTGGGGGTCTGCCTGGGGTTGTGGAAGGGCCTGACCCAGAGTTTGCTAATTCTGTTAGAGATGCCAGTGTGCTGTGGCTTCCCAGCAAGTTCTGCCCTGATGATGCTCAGCCTTTCCCGTTTCAATATTTTGTGCCCTCTGTGGGAAGGGCTCCCTGAGCTGAGTGATCACAGCAAGCCTGATCAGTGCAGGACCAGTTCTTGCCAGGTGTTTTAACAAATCCAGCTCTTTGCTGCTAACGGAGCAGCATTCCCAAGGCAGAGGGATCGCTGTGAGATTGCCTGAGTCCCCGTTTCCCTGCTGGAGGAGGCTCCCATCTCTCCAGGAACCACAGCATCTCAGCTTTGTGCTGTGCAGATGGGATGTTCAGGAGCGGGCCGGGCTCTGCGCTGGCAGCGCTGTGTGTGGTATGAACGCCCGTGCTGCGGCGCGCCTGGGAAACATTGTTCTGCCCTTGGCAGGCGCTGGGCTGGCTGTTTACAGCTGGGAATTCGGGGCAGCATAAACAAATCGAGCTCTGGCCCTCCTGGAAGACACGGGAGGGATGCAGGAGGAGCGGCATCTTGGGGAAGGGGTGCTGGGCTGGGGCTGGGAGGCAGCAGCCAGCGCTCGTCCTGCTGTGCTTCTCCAGGGATGGTCAGGCTGCTGGGGATGAGTTTAGCTCTGTTCTTCCCATCCAGCCTAAGCTGTGAGTCCTTGTGTTGAGATTGTTCCAATCTCTGTCTTCCAGGCAGGGCATGAGGGGAGGGAGAAGGGAGGTGACTTCCCCTGAGTGGGAGGGGGGAATTGAGCATCACTGCCATGGGGGGGTCACCCCGCACCATGTCCTTGTGATGGGGCTTTGGGAAAACCCTTTGCCCACTGTTCCAAGGTCCCTTTTCTAAAAGGTTTCACGAGCCAGAACAGAGTTCTGAGAGGGGGCTGTAGGCTGAGGTTGGCTTAGCCCCTTGTCCTCTGGGGTTGCAGAGGTGAGGAAAACTGTGTAAACTCAAAAAAACCCCAACCCCAGAGCACATCTTTTGCATTCAGTTTTTGGTGGAAAGCAGCTGGAAGGAGAGAAGAGGTGGCCAGGCCCAGCTGCGTTTTCCCTGCTGGATTTCAGCTCTGGGAAAAGCAGTGGGCTGCAAACCAGGTGTGTTGGAAGGTCTGCCCTGTGCTCAGCCTCCCACGCCAAGGCCACCAGGTCCCTTGGTTCAACCCCATCACGGCTCGGCGAGGTCAGCCTGTGACTGTGGTTCCAGTGGGGACAAATCATCCGTGGCTGCTGGTGGCTCTCGCCTCTGGTCCCTTTCCCTCTGGTCCCTTTCCAGGCAGTGCAGCTCCAGCAGCTTGGTCAGACATGAATGCAGAGAGCCACTGCCCGGGGCTCTGGCAGGGTGCCACCCCACCTTCATCTCTCCCCAGTGTGTCACCCCACTGTCACCTCTCCTCTGTCGCCCTGCTTTCCCCTCTCCCCAGGTGCTCCGTTTAGTGGTGAGCCGTGCTGCAGTGAGAGCTTTGCTTTGGCTCTGCATGCCCAGCTCCAGAGCTGTGTGTGCTTGCCCTGTGTTTTTAGGCAGCAGAGGACCCAGGAGCACCTGCCCCCAGCCTGGTCCATGTGTTCCTCTTACAACCCAGCAGTGACAGTGGCTGACAGAGTTTTCCTGTGCTGGACTGTAGCCACTGGTGGTGTTGCAAACTCAGATCAGGTTGATGCCCAGTGCTGATGTGCTGGCTGGCACGGCTGTTGGCTTTGGCAGCCTGGATGGGCCAGGACCCTGAAGGATGTGGGTGAAACCCTTGCTGTCTCTGCTTAGGGATACTGGGACAAGGGTCATGCTGGTGGCAATGCCATGATAACTGGCTGCAACAGGTCTTGGCAGAACAGGGCCAGAGAGGTCCTTGTGGTGTGTGCAGGAACTCTGCAGTTTGCAGGGAGCACAGAACATCTGCTCTGAAGCCAAGTGTCTGCTCCCTGGGTCTTAAGGAGTTAATTCTGTTTTCTTTGCTCTGGAAAAATAGTTCTCCAAGCTCATGGGACAACTGTTCCTGGAGAGGCAAGAGCTGCTGGTATCCTTTCCACACAAATCAGCGTCAGCTCTGAGATATTAAGCATGAAAATGCTTGTCTCTAAAAGCTGTTTTTATTAAAGTTGTGGAATCTCATGTGCTTCCTGGGATGTTGTTTGTGGGATTCAGAGAAGCTCCTGGCCTAGATCTGGATCTGTGCAGCCAGCTGGTCCGATTGCAACAGCAAGTCTGCCAGGGAAGCAGCAGCAGATGCAGCAGGGCTGAGGTTTGTAGGATTGTTGCTGTTGTTAGTCCTGTCCAGATGAAGGCTTGCCAAGCTGCTCCAAAGCCTTCCCTGTGGAGTGGGATACAGGAGACTGCAGGAGAGGGAAGGCACAGTTGTGTTTGGATGCTTCTCCCTGGGGTTTCCTGGTCCCTGTGCCCTGCTGAATATCACCTCAGCCCTTCAAACATCCCCAGCACTGTCTGCCTGTCCTCAGGGTTGCTGTGGTTTTGCCTGGATGCAGGGACCCAGCTCCTGAGCTGCTCACTCCCAGCAGGCCCGCTGCTTTGAAGCCAGGGAGGGGCTTTGCTCCCTGCAGCCTCCTCCTGGCTGGGATGGACTCGAGCTCCTTGGGCCGGGGGAGCTGCAGGGGAGCAGCTGCAGCTCTTCCCTCCCTGCGTCCCTCCCGCAGATCCGGTGCAGGCCGAGTTCATCACATCCCCATCCCTTGGCCCCTGACAGACCCGCCCGGAAACGAGCGAGTGCTGACTGTGGGTTATCCTGCTCTTTTCCAGGTCAGAGCGGCTTGGGGAAATCCACATTAATCAACACCCTCTTCAAATCCAAAATCAGCCGGAAATCTGTACAGCCAACTTCTGAAGAGCGGATCCCCAAGACCATTGAAATCAAATCCATCACTCACGGTGAGGCTCTGCAGGTCCCACCTGGTGCTTTGGCTTTTGGTCCTGCTCTGCCTTGTGTCCCTGGGGGCTCACAGGGGTTGTGGACCTCCATAAACCTCCACTCATCTCTCTAAATAGGCTTTTACCATCCAGAGATGCTTGCAGGGCTGAGAAAACATCGAATTTTTAATTTATTAATCAGCATTGACTTAATTGTGTTGGAAGGGAACAAATGAGGTGGCCATGGGGGTGGCATTTCAGGGTGGATGTGGAGCTGGCTCCCTTTGGAGGGCTAATTTGTGCCTATGAGAAGCTGTTTAGGTTCTCCCCTGGGAGCAAGCTCTAACTGTGCAGCTAATTTCAGGAGGATGGGCTTGGCCAGAGAACCCATCAACACTCGCCTCACACACCAGCTTTCCTCTCTTTCAGAGATTGAGGAGAAGGGGGTTCGCATGAAGCTGACGGTCATCGACACCCCAGGCTTTGGGGACCACATCAACAACGAGAACTGGTGAGCTCCCTCTCTGCCGTGGCTGCAGGGGAAGGCAGCAGAGACCAGCACATCCTGACCCAGTGCTGAGGGCTGTGGCCTGGTCCTGTGCCTGGTCCTGTGTCCCCCTGCTCCGTGGGCAGCAGGAAGAGGAGGGCTGTTGTGGTGGCAGTGCAGTGCCATGCTCGCTGTGAGCCCACAAACATCCTGCTGTTCCAGGCATGAGACATCTTTTGTTTCTGGCTGGGAGCAGCTGTGTGCCAGCAGGGCCAGTCCCCGGACCTCGCTCATGTGGCTCTGAAGGCTGAACTCTGCCCAGAATCCCTGGGACAGTGTCTGGCTCTGTGGGATGGCCCCTGGAGCTGGGCAAGGCTGGCCTATGGCAGATGCCTTGTCCCCACCATGAGCTGGGTTGTTCTTGTGGGGTTTGATTCTGCTCTTGCTCCTGTGCCATGAGACCATGCAAGGGGCCAAGGCATGGTCCCAGCCCTGTCCTCTCCACAGCCGGGTCCAGGAGGAGACAAGGGAGCATGTTTTAGGTACTTGCTTGTCCAAACTGGCCAGTAAATCCCCTCCTGCAGCAGTGTATGGAGTTGCTAAGCAGTGAACACCTGAGGTTTGTGATTTATGAGATGCTGAGCGTCCCTGGCTTTGATAGGCTCTGCTTCACACAGTCAGGCCAGGTGGGAGGGTCACAGTGGTCCATATCCCTCCCACAACCCCACCATCCTGTGTTCCTCTCTCTGTGCAGCTGGCAGCCCATCATGAAGTTCATCAACGACCAGTACGAGAAGTACCTGCAGGAGGAAATCAACATTAACCGGAAGAAGCGGATCCCCGACACGCGGGTGCACTGCTGTATTTATTTCATCCCAGCCACGGGCCACTCGTACGTACCCCGCTGTCCCTGTCACCCCTCAGCCTTCCCTGTCCGGTGTCCCATCTCAGCCATCAGGGCAGTTCTGCCTGGGACCCTCCCATGTTTGCTGGGGGCTTGAGGAGCTCGAGGACAGTGTGAAGCTGTGTTTTTTAGGGCTGTAGCATCTGGAGCCCTTGCGGTTACACAGCAGAGCTGCTGTACCCCAGAGAAATGTGGTGTTTCCTCTTCTGAAGGGCCACGAAACCCTCTCTGAGCTCCAGGGAGCTGCTTGCTTTGCTGTAGTCACCTGGCTTGCTTGACCAAGGGTGGACACCAGGTCTCAGATTGGATGGAGAGGCTGCCTTTTGCAAGCAGAACATTAATATCTTTTCCTTTGCCCCTGACATTGTAAGGAGAGAAGCTGGTTTTCCTTGTGCTTCCAAGGCAGCAAACACCCTCACCCTGTAAGGGTATTTTGTAGATTGTTTGACTAGTCTGCAAGTGGGATGCTGTTTATTCAGCCCAGAGTTCTCCTGGCTCTGGCACTTCTCAAGCGACAACATCAAAAGACCCAGATCTCACTCTACTTTTTTTTTTCCTTTTCATTTTTTTTACCCCTCCTAGGCACACAGCCCACTGTGAAAATCTGGGGTGCTTTAAGTGCCTTGAAAAATGTGACCTAAAGTATCACAACATAAAATGAGACCTAAGTTTCCTTTTGATTTCTGTCAGTTCCTTCCACTTCTGGCTCTGTCTGCATGGGGATGTTTTTGGGTCTGTTTTCAAAAGTAAACTTAAGCCTCCAGCACTATATTCATGTCAGCCTTTTCCACTTCCCCATGTGGAGATTTATTCCAATAGAAAAGACTTTGTTTTGCTTCTGTCAGTGGGTAGACCAAAAATGCATCCTTCACTGGAATAAAATGACTGCATGGGCCAGTTATGCTCCTCTTGTGTAACCGATCAGGAGCAGAGGGGCTGACAAAATGTTTATGGCTTAGTACAGTAAAGCAGAGAAGGTTTCAAAGGGAGATGACAGTTTTAGGCCAGTCTAACGTGTTGGTCCCACTTATCTCAGCCTGGATCTGCAGACCCTGCCCCGGCAGGTCTGACTTGCAGCATTAGCTGCGCTCCAGCTTTTCCTCGTGGCTTTGGCTGTTTAACTCTTAAAAAACACATCTGATGCTTTGACCCTGCAGACACTTGACCTGCAGGAGGCTGGGAATGTTGGGTGCCGGGCCAGCGCAGGCAGTGATGTGGAGCCCCATTCCCGTGTCCCCCGGAGGAGCCTCTCCAGCCGCGCGCTCTGGTTTCTCTCACCCGCCGGCCAACAGCAATTGTGTGGATATTCAGCTGCTTTTTTTCCTTCTCTCCAGTGAACATGTGTTTCCAATATCCGAGGGAGCCGGCAGTTGGGGGCTGTTGTTGCTGAGCCCTGTGCTGATCCTCTTTCCCCGTAGCCTGATAGCCTGGCTGGGGCTGTCCCTGCTGTCACCGGCTCACCCGTCCCCTCCTGCCCCCTGAGGGATGAGAGAAGGGGGAAAACCCCACTGGGAGGGAGAAGTCAGTGGGAAATTTTCCTTCTCTGACAGCTCGAGCAGGCCTTGGGTTTCCTTTCTGCTCTCTTAAGAGCCCAAGTTAAGTTTTTCATTGTCATGGACAGGCTTTCCCCAGTGGTGTCCATGGACACAAAGGGATGACGTGGCCACCTCTCCTGCAGAGTGGAGCTGCTGTGGCAGTGCTGATAGCAGAGAGTCCTGTGTGGGAGCCCTTGTTCTGGGGTTGTCAGACAGGGGTGAGTGCAGGTTTGTGCCCTGGCCGAGGCAGGCAGTCCGTGGTCCCTTGCAGGCGTGTCCCTCAGGCACGGGATGGGCATTGAGGTCCTTGCTGTGGTGCCTCCGGCTTCTCCAGGAGGCGACTGGGAGGACTGCAGTGGCTGGTAGAGCTGAGGGGCCTGCACTGGTGACACTGTCACCCAGCTCCAGAGGACACCCCCATGCCCACGTGGCACCATCTGCACGCTCCGCCTGCCATTCCAGATGCCTGGTGCTGCCCTCCCGGGATGGGGCTTGCACAGGGTCTGTTTGTGATGTCTGAGGGGAGCTGCTGCCCCACGGTGTGGCAGCCAAAGCAGTGGTGGCTCGTGTCCGTCTGTCCTTCCCTGCTGATGGAGGTGGACGTGACACAGGACTCCCTGGCACAGGGATGCTTCAGGCAGCTGGGTTAGGTCTGGCAGGTCGCTGGGTGAGAGCTGGCTTTTTCTTACATACAAAGGAGTGAGGGGGAAAAAGTGCAAAATTAACCAGGTACAGAGGTTGAGGGGCTGGAGCAGAGGATTGCTTGGCTCTCTTTCAGTCTGGCCCTTCCATCCAGGCAGCTCAAGGGTTAATCGGCAGAGAAGTTTCTGCTGCACAGGGGAGTTCACGAGGGAGTTCAGGACAGCTTTGCAGCCCATCTACTTCACACACAGCCTGTAACACTCCCATGTAACCATGCCTGTGAAGGCTCAGGATGGTGCTGGCCGGGGCTTTCAGCTGCAGCCCCACAAGCCTGGTTCTGCCACCCAATAAATATCCCTGCTCTGACCCCTGTGAAGCTCTGTTCACCTGGGAAATGGGGCTCTGGAATTCTGCCTGGCCTTGCCAGCCCCTCTCCTGCCTGTACCAGGGCCGGTGGCTGAGTTTGACTCTTTCACTGCTGGCCGCCCCTCTCAGGTGCCCACCAGCTCCCTGAAGCAGGTGATGGGGCTGGGTCCTCACTGGTGTTTGCTTAACACACAGCTCAAATTCTTGCTGTTCATTTGGTCTGGGGCACAACCAAAAGGAAATAACTTTGCAGCTCACTGTGAGTTTTGATTCCTGTAATAGCATTTCAGGGGAACCAGCAGGAATAAGCCTCTGCTTAGATCCTGCCTGTGCACAGTGGCAGAAATAATGTGTGTGCCCAGCCATGACAGGGTGTGCCCAGCTGCACAGCTTTCCCCAGCCCCACTGCAAGAGGGGATGAAGGAACAACCAGCTGGGGTGGGCTGGAGTCCATCCTGCCCCTCCTGCTCCAGCCCCCCCACTCCCCTTCGAGCTCCTCCACCCCTGCCAGCAAAGCCCAAAGTGTGTGTGTGTCTAGTTACAAGTTCATCATATCAGGGACCTTTTGGGAAAGGGGAAGAAACTAGATTGGTTTTCTTCTTGAGCTCTGCCTTATCTTCCAAGATGTGCTTGGAGCAGATAGCACTCATCATCACCTTAATCCGTGTATTCTCCTTTGGTGTCTCCTCATGAATGTGATGTCTAGCTACAGATAGACAATTGTTCTTAGTGAAAAGGTTCCCTTTCTTTTGCATAATTAAGGTTTTTGGGGACTACCTCGTAGGCATTGGTAGAATATCTAGAAGCTTGCAAAATACCCAAAAAATACACAGTTTGCCCTCGTGGGGAGTCCCTTGGAGTCCTCCAGGATGGTGCAGGAGGTGACCTCCATGGATGAGGCAGTTGCAGGAACCCCCTGGAGCAGGAGGTCCCGTCAGAGGTGCCTTGGGCTCCACTGGCTGTGGGTGCAGATGGACACGGTCCCTGTGGTCACTGTGCCTGGGGGGATGCTGGTGGACACAGCAGGGGTGTGGACTGGCTCTGGCTCTGCCTCCTGCTCACTGTGGCATCCTTGGCATCCTCCGGATATGTGGGAGATCTGAGGGATGGGAACTGAGCTTTTAACATGTAGATTGAGCTGAAACTCAAATGTCTGCCTGATTGTGAATTCATCTGCATTCCCTACATATGCATCCTGGTCTTGAAAGGAAAAGCTGATGAAAGAGGCAGGAACACAGACTCAGTAGGGAGGAAGCTTTTAGAGGAGAAAAATTGTTTGGAAAATAGCAAAGAGAGAGGAGGGGAAAGAATTCTGCTGGGAAAGGAGCATAACTGCATTACTTCCTTGGAGGTCTGGGAAATACATTATGCAGAGCTCCAAACAATGTTTGCCAGCAGCAAGTCAGCTTAGATGTGTCCATGGGGGGTTCCTTGTGGTTTTTTTCTATTCTTTTTTTCTTTTAATAGCCAAAATCCTTCTTTCCTGGGGCCCAGGGTGATCTGTGACCCTGTGTTTGTGTTGGGACCTCGTTTGTCCGTGTGCTAATGACGTGCTCAGGGCTGTGTGTGTTGTTAGTGTGTGGGGACAGCGTCCACCTGGCACAGTCCAGCTCCATCCCTGGGAGAGGAGTGGGTTTGACCAGAAGGGTTCAGCTGGGTCACCAGTGCTGGCTGCACTGGAGCAGCCTTGAGCTGCTGTTTTCAGATCAGCTGGAGCTGAGTGGGTCTCTCTGGGGCTGGGTGTCCCTCCCTTGGGATGGGGACACTGCCTGGTGACTGCTGAGGAGCAGGATCAGTTCCTTCCCCTCTGCACTCCTGTGACTCTGCAGGGGTTTCTGAGCCTTTGTAGGGCCTGAGAAGACCATGGTGGGGTTTGGCTTGAGTGTGTTGGCAGTGGGTGCTCTCCTGGCCCTTCAGTGGGGGCTCCTTTCAAACAGGCTCCTACCCCAAAGGTGTTCCTGGACCCCAGGACCTCCAGGTTTCCTTTTTCAAAGCAACATTTGCTCAACTGTGCTGCATGTGCCTGTGTCCCCACCAGCTCCAGAGCCACCAAGGGGGACCTGCAGCCATAGGAGATGTCCCAAGGAGGGTTTTCCTCCTGGTTTGTGAGCCCGCAGCAGTTGAAACACCTTCAGGGATGACTGAGGAGCAACGGGGGGTTGTGGCCAGGTGCCCTCATCACTGTCTGCAGAGCTTGGATGTGGAGAAGTGTGGAACTGGAGCCATGTCTGTGCTGTCAGCGGGAGCGTTCAGCAGGGAGGGGTTTCCCGAGGTGCTGATCGTTGGGGTTATGCAATCTCTGCAGCTTTCCTCTGCTGAGACTTTTGTTGTAGACATTTTCTGACATTTTTGCCCTCTGGAACAAGCAGCATCTCTTCTGTGCTCTGTGAGCCCCTGGAGAATTTCCAGAGCTTTTTTAATCCCAGCTGATGACTGTGAGATGCAGTCCCAGCTCGTGGATAACCATGGACTGGTGCTCAGCACAGTGGGGAGTGCGAGCAGGAATAGTCACCTGTGGTCATGTCCATGTTGTGCTGTCCCTGGATGGTTGGTGACATGGGATAGAGCTGGACGAGGTTTGATTTGTACATGGCAGTGGGCTGGCCCTGCAGCCAGCATTGCCCTGCTCTCCTCCCAGCTCCACCAAGGACACGAGTAGCTTTGGGCAAGTTCCCGCAGCCCTCTGTGGCCATGCAGAGATAAAAGTCCTCTGCCACTTCTCGGGGCTTTGTGAGGGTTCACAGATGATAGCGGGGGCTTTGAAAGGGAAATGTTTAAAGTGTTTTCAAACCCTCTCTGTGCAGTCTTGCTTTTAAGAAAATGTCTTTATTTGTCCTATCTGAAAGGAAGTGATTCCCCTTCCACTCCTCTCTGCCAGGGGATTGCAGCAGCCCCCAGAGTGCAAATCCCCTTTTTCCTGCTGTTTCCCAGGCTCCGACCGTTGGACATCGAGTTCATGAAGCGCCTGAGCAAAGTGGTCAACATCGTCCCGGTGATCGCCAAAGCCGACACGCTAACGCTGGAGGAGAGGGACTACTTCAAACAAAGGGTAAGGGGCTGCTCCAGGCTCCCATCTCCTGTACCCCATCCCCTCCTGCCCCTCTCCCCCTCCTGGCTCCCCCAGCAGGGCTGGGCAGGCGAGTGCCTGGCCGGGAGCCCAGCGCATTCCTCCGGCTGCAGCTCGGAGCGATCCCACGTGGTTGTAGGGTAGGCCTGCTCTCCAAGGAGTTCCTTGTGTTTCTCTTGGATCTTTGTCAGTGCAAGATAAGTTTGGAGCTCTACATCTCCATCAGGAGCTTCTCCTGCCTCCTTTGTTGTTATTGTTGTTATTTTCAGGCTGGTTTCTGTTATTTTGGGAGGTGGGTGGTGCTGCACAGAGGGGCTGGAAAACCCTCCCTCTGCAGCGTTGTGCACTGATACAGCAACCAGGCAAAAAAATGTGTGGTTTTGCTGAGCTCAGCTGGGCAAGATTTGGGAGGGAAGCAAGGTATGAAATTCCCGTGGTTGGGAGCTGGTGGTGGGAGCGGAGGAGGGGCTGTCTGGATCCACAGCAAAGCATGGGCTTTGCTCCGAGAGGTGGAGATGGCCCATTTTGGGGTTTGGTAAGGGACTGTAAATCTGTTCATGTAGCTGATGGATGTGGCTGCAGGCGTGATGGCCTCAGCATTCCTTGCAGAAGTAAAAACCACCAAGCTCCTCGATGCATGAGACTGAACTGTGGGGAAGTGAAGGGAAAGGGGGTCTTGCCAAAAGGGCAGCTTTAGGGGCCACCTCCACTGGTTATGGAGAGGACAAGACCTTAGCCAGGGGTTGTTCCAGGCCTCCATGCAGAAGAGGGTGAGCCACTCCTTCCCACACCAGTGTCTTCCCAGTTCTTGATGAGCAGGATCAGGCCCTGAAATAGCCAGTCTGGCTTTGGGGGCTGAGTCCAAACTGTGCAAGCAATCTCCCTGGCTAGAGGATGGCTGGAAGTGGAACTCAGAGGTAGTCCAGGCTGGTCTCAGTTGGCTTGTCAGGCTGTTTGCACAGAGACCTGTGGGGAGCAACCTGAGGGGCCATGGAGAGGTGAGTCCACAGTGCCACACCTGCTCTCTGTGGTGGCTTCTGCAGACTGCTGGCTCTGTTCAGAGGCCACCAGTGCCATATCCCTGTGTCTGCGGGTGACTGGCTGACTCTGGGACTGCAAAGTCAGTCTGGGACCTAAAGTGCCACCTGGGCACCTTCAGCTGCTCATGCCATCCTTGTGTAGTGGAAAGACCATGGGGACAGTGCCTGGCTCTGCTGCTCGGCACCAGCTCGGCAAAGGACGAGCTCTCCCTATCTCTGATTGCTTCCTGATGATAACCAGAACCCCCAAATCCTTCCAGATGGAGGGAGAACATGTGACCACATGGCATGTTTGCTCCCTTTCCTCATACTCCCAGCTCCAGATTGGCTGGAGCAGACGAGAGGCAGGAAATCAGGGCAGGAAATCAGGCCAGGTGGGCACAGGCTGGGACCTTTTCTGTTGTTCCAGCGTGCCTGCATGTGTGCTTCCAAAAAGCAGAGCCCTGTCTGCATCTGGGGGTGTAGCTGGTTGGGAGAGGTGATAGGTTTTGGGTTTGGACTGGGGTGGGCAGGTGATGGTGAAGCACCAGCCTGGCTGCAGGTTGATGCCAGTGTTGTGTTGTGTGAGTGGAATGTGCTCCGTGGAGTTGTCTTTGTTGGGCCGTTCCCCTGAGCAGTGTGTGGGCTTGGCTGGTGGGGTGGGGGCTGACTGGGGACAGTCCCCGGGCTGGATCCACTCCTTTGCCAGCCTGCAGTGTGGGACTGATGTGGAGTCATTGCCCTAGGAGGCGATGGGAGTGGGCCCTGGGCTGGGTTGGGCTGAGCCTCCACCCAGGAATCAGATTTCAGCACCTCCTTGCCTAGCACAGACGCAAAGTCCTTAGAGGCCACTCTTCCCAGCTGTATCCTTGTCCCCTCAGATCAGGTTCCTTTTCCAAGGAGTGTAAGCAAACACCAGAAATCAGCTTTTTCCCATTGTGTTACAAGCCTGGCAGCTGCATTCCCCTTTGCTTGGGCAGCTTGTGTTGTCTTGTTGTCTTTTTCAATCCCAAAACAACTCCTGGCTCACATAACTTCATCTCATTCTCTGCCTGAGCTGTGTCCTGGCTCCAGGTTCTTGCAGAGATTCCAGGGCAGGTGCTTGGTGGGTGTATGGCAGGTAAACACAGGTCTCTCTCCCCCACTGTTTAGGATCGAGACGGGGGATGCTGCTCCTGGACATTGCTGTGACCAGTGGGCATCACTCAGAGACCCTCTGGGGTGGGCTGGGAGCAGCTGCCATGGTGGGAGTGCAGCTCTTCCACCTGCATCTCCTTCACGTGTTCCTCGGCTCTTCCCTCCTAGATAATGGCTGATCTGCTCGCCAACGGGATCGATGTGTATCCCCAGAAGGAGTTTGATGAGGACTCTGAAGATCGGCTGGTGAACGAGAAATTCCGGGTTAGTGCCGGGGCTGGGGCTTGGATGGGCCCTGCAGCTCTGGGGGCTGCTGATGTCCTGGGAGTCCCTTCCAAAAGGCTTCTGCTTTCTTCCCAAAGCTGCTGTCCATGGGGTCTGCCCAGGACCAGGGATCCTGTCAGAGCTCAGAGCAGGGACAGGAGGAGGGTGAGAAAGGCTCGAGGGGAAGCTGTCCTGTCCTGTCCATACTCCTTCCCCATCTCCATCCCTTCAAGGTGCCCTCAGCAGCCAACAACCATGGGGGTCCGTGGCCCTTTTCCCTGTCCCAGGCACAGGGAGCAGGGGTGCCTGCCCCATCCCTGGCCAGGACAGCAGCCTTCCCACCACTGGGATGGAATTTTACCTGTAGGCTGCCTGCAGCTCTCAGTTCATGCTACAGGAAGTAGCTAGCAATTTTTTGGCTCAGTAAAGTGGATTGAACAAATTCAAGGAACAAAAAAAGTCTTTTAGGGACTCTTAAGTTCAAAAACACCAACTTGGATCAGGAAGTGAGTTGGCCACAGGTTGCCAGATGCTGGGGGCAATTCCCAGGAAAGGTTCATGATACCTTTGCTCCTGCCAATGAGGGGCTGGGCTAGGCTGGGTTTTGGGCTGATTTTAGGCTGGGGACGTGTACAAGAAGTGCTGGTACCCAGTCCTGGGCTGCCTGCGGACCCTGGCAAGCACCACTGCCATCAGGGACAGACCAGCTCATCCCATGAAACTCTCCTGAAGACAGCTTGACGTAGGACTTTGATCACCGGTGTGGTTTCCTGACCGGTTTGCAGTAAGAAAACACCACCTTGTTTTTCTCTTTCCACAGGAAATGATCCCATTTGCCGTGGTGGGCAGTGATCAGGAATACCAGGTTAATGGAAGAAGAATCCTTGGGAGGAAGACCAAGTGGGGCACCATTGAAGGTACCTTGTCCTTGGTTCCCACCTCCCAAGCCCATCTCCCTGCCCTGGCAGAAGGCAGTGAGGTCCAAAACCAGCAGGAGAAGTTGAGGTGTCTGTGGTGCTTCCCTGCCCCTCCAAAAAAGATCATTTCCCTGGTGTTTGAGGACTGGAAACGCCCTGGCCAATGCTCCTGGGCCTTTGTGTGGCCTGGGGGGCTGCTGAGCTGGAGGGGGCACTTCTGGGGGTCCTGTGGCCTGGCTTGTGCTTGTTGCACAGTTAAATGCCTGATGGCAGGATTTGAGGGCCCACAGGTGACATTCCTGCGCCTCCAGCCCGTTAGAACCTCAGTATCCTCCACCATGGATTTGGTTGGTGCCTTTGTGGGATCTCTTCCCTCTTCCATTTCACATCCGCATCTTCCTTTTTTCTCCCCCATTTTACAATTATGGTTTAAAGGCTAGATGAAAGCTTCTGGCTCCAGCACATCTACACATTTCCCTGTCTATGGTTTCTGGCAGCCAGCTGGCTCATCTCCAGTGCCACCCCTCTCATCTTCCTCCCCTTCATTTCACAGGTTCCTCTCATTTATGAGTGTTTTTAATAGGAATCCTGTGTTGAGGGATGTTTTAACAAAGCTGCCAGGAAAATCAGTGTATTTTGAAGCTGTGCTGCCCTCTTGTGCTGTGTCCCTGAACATTCTGAGTTCAATGGGATTCATTGAACCCTCACCTTCTGCTTGTGGCATCTGCCTTTAGCACAGGGAAACCCTCAGGACACGGCCATGGGGAGACAACAGTGTTACTTGTTGTTTTGCCATTCCTGCATGATATTTAGTGATTGGACTTGATGATCTTAGAGGTCTTTTCCACCATAAAGAATTCTGCTGTTCTATGTACAAGCTTTGTACAAAAAAAAAATTAAAAGCAGGAGTGCATCCTCTAAATTGAGTAAATTTAGGGGTAAGATAACAGCTGTGAGACTAATCGTGGTGGAGCAGCACCCCTTGATTTTTCCCTAGTGCAAACACTCGGCCTCCTGACAGCAGTAGCCTTTGACAGCAAGAGTTCCTGTCCTTGCACAGCACCGGCAGCCCAGGCAGGCACCACCAACGTGCCTGGGATGCTGCAGGATGCTCGTGGCCAGGCTACCGATGAACCATTTCAGTGGAGACACACCTGCTGCTCTCTGCAAGCTCATTGTGCCCCTTCCCCTGCCTTGTTGGGGGCCCAGGGGGTTCCCAGCATTGTGCTGGGGATGCTGCTGGGAGCTCCCTCGTTGGTGGGACACAGGGGGAACCCAGTCAGAGCTCACCAGTCGGTCGTGCTGAGCTGGGGCAGGTACCTGGTAGCAGCTTGACCACAGCAAAGAGGCCTCCTGAGTCCTGCACCTGTAGCCCTGGGGGGTGAGCCCCTGCCTGAGCCCCCCACACGCTGGGGAAGCCCCCAGGTGCTGCCTGTCCCAGTGGTAGCCGTGGGTGGACGTTGATGGGTTTCTCTGTCTCTTGCCAGTGGAGAACACAACACACTGTGAGTTCGCCTACCTGCGGGACCTCCTCATCAGGTCAGTGCCCTCTCCTCAGAGCCTTTGGTCACCAGGTGGCATCCAGAGAAAGAGGACAGCCCAGCCCAGCTTGAAGCAGCTGCTGCTTTGCTCTGCTCCTCTATCCCTCCACCCCTGCCTTCCCTCCCAGCCCACTGCCACACTGCAGCCCCTCTGCGAGGGGTGGCCCTGCTCAGTGGGGGCTTTCCTCAGCTGCAGTGCTGAGTTAAAGGAGGAGAGGAGCAATGGGTGGGTCAGGACACACTCCAGCATTGCAGGCAGTGTGCAGTGTGGCTCCAGCGTGCCTGCAAGCAGCTGGGAAGCGTTTTGGCCTTAGTGATCCTAACCCCAGCACAAAGACGTCACCCCCCACTGAGGTGCCATTGCAGGATCTGGGTGATGGCTGGTCCCTCTTGAAAGAGGTGTCCCTGCTGTGGGGGACTGGGAGGCGGAGCCCCCTTGGCTTGTTAGAGGGGGCATTGGGCTCCTTCTAAATTTGGCTGCAAGGTAAACTCTGCACACACGAGCTGTTGCTGGCAGATGGTTGTGTGGGGCTACAAAAGCGTACCCCAGCACCTGCAGGGTCGGGATCTCCCTGGGTGGGTGTTCTGCAGCCACAGCTCCTGTGTCCCCAAGCACCAGTGAAGGCTTCCGGTCCTGCTGCCCATTATTGCCTTTACTTCCCTCCTGTGCCCTAAAGACACCATTAACCAGCAAGGCAGGACCCTGGGGCTGGGGGGTGTTTGGGGCAGGGGTTGGGGTGCAGAGGTGGAGGCCGGGCCGGCCGAGCTGTGCCCAGCAAGGTGCAATTGCTCCCGTCTCCCTTCCCTGCAGGACACACATGCAGAACATCAAGGATATTACCAGCAACATCCACTTCGAAGCCTACAGGGTCAAGAGGCTGAACGAGGGCCAGAGCTCGCTCTCCAACGGCGTGGCTGACAAAGAGCTGGTGGCTAACGAAATGTAACCGTCCCGCGCCATAGCCAGGACCTTGCTCGCTCACGCTCGCTATTTCTCCCCCCTTCCCCCTTTATTTTTATATAAATCCTCTGCCACTGTCCCTCTTCCCCTGGTCCCGACCCCCTGCCATGTTAACTGACCAAATAACCAGACGTGGAGTGGGGTGGCCGCTCTGCCCCCGCTTTGTGCCGTGAGTTTTCTCCTTGGCCCCCAGAGCAGCGTCCCTGGGCCGGGGACTGTCCCTCTGTGGAGGTCAGACTCTCGCTTGCCCCCAGCTCTGGCCCCACAGCCAAACCCAGGGGAGCAGATCCATGGGGCTGGCCGGGTTGGGCTGCCCAGGAGCCCTTCCAGCCTCTCCATGCAGAGGCTCTTCTCCGTCCATTGAAGGCGAGGGCTCCTCCAGGTGAATGTAGCCTTCGGAAGCAAGGTGCGGTGGGATGAAGAGAGCAAGACAGTGCCATCCTTGTCTCCTGCCGCCTCCTCCGAGCCCTCTGCCGCCCTCTGGGACCCGCCAGCCCCCAACCCAGCCCCTGTACCCTGTCTACATGCAATAAACTGGGAGTGTTAGGTGTCACCTTGCCTGTCACCGACTCCCGGCCGGGCAGAGCGACCTGCTTTGGGAGAAGTGCCTTTTCAGACTGTGACCTTGCAATGGCGTGGGAGAGGGGAGGGAGGGTCTGCCTTGTCTCTCTCTGCAGCCTGCAAAAGTCTGTGGACCTTTGTAGAGACTCTTGTTCCCTCTCCCTTGGGCCAGAGATGTGGCTGATGTCCTGGGAACACTTGTGTATTTATTTTTCATTCAGTTGGGTGGATTTTTTGTCTGCTGAAGGCTCAGAGTTTGTTTGTCCAGAGGGGGCTGAGTGTGGATCTTTGTCTCTGCAAAGCAGTGGTGGGAGTCGGAGGGTTGTCCTGTCTGACCCTTGTGATTCTTGGGCTTTTCCCTACGTCAGAGGAGGCTCTTGGGTACCTGTTAATTCTTTTTTGTTTTCTGGGTCCCCTGTGTGATGTGTGTCCAGGAAACACGCTCCTCTGTGTTGCTGGTCCTTGTGCAGGGGGGCTGTGTGTGTGCTGGCTGAGCCCTGCAGCCACGGGGAGGGCTGGGGAGGGTTTGTGGGTGCTGCTCCCCTGCTCTGCCCCCAGACCCTCCTCTTCCTGTGAGTCTCCAGTAAATAAGACCCTGCAAGCGTTAGGTAGCACTGTGACACAGGGGTGTGGGGTCCCGCTTCCCTCCCCGGCTCTGCTTGCCTTTCTGTTGTCCGCTCCACCAGTCTCCATATCCTCTCTAAGGGATCAAACTTCCTGCAAATCACCCATTTTTGGGGGCGTACGCTAAAGTGGCAGCGTGTCCCGTCCTCTGGCACTGGAAGGCACCTGCAGAGCCCCGTGACCTCCATGGGGACAGAGCCTGGCTCAGCACAGGTGTCCAGGAGGAAGGAGGAGGTTGCTGTCCCCTTGCTGGGGATGCCCAGGTGTTCAGGGGCTCCCCACACGTCCCCCCCCAGCAGCCAAAGGGGTGTGGGCAGGGGGGTGCGTTGTGAGAATCTGTTCTCCCCTTCACTCATATTCCCCCTCCACAACAGCACCACGGAGCTGTTGGGGAAAACAACTCTCTACTTGCTGACTTGCTATATTTTAGCAAAAACAACAACAACAAAAAGTGTATTAACTGAAAAAAAATACGTATTTCAAGTGTTAAGAATGAAAGGGGAGAAAAATCTCTTGTGTGAGGCACTTCTGCAAATGTCATCTTAAACTTTTTTTTCCTCTAGTTGATATGTCAAGCTGGGCCAAGCAAGACACGCCGCTTTCTCCTTTGTAACCTGACTCTTTTTTTGGAAGGAAAAAAAGAAGAAAATAATACAATAAAAAAACCCTTCATCCAGATCTATTAAAATGGCCTTTTGGGGGTTATAAGCATTATGAAAATTTAGTCCATTTTTGTATAAATAATAGTGTTTAATATGTATTTCCCAAAATAAATGTTTCGAATGCAAATAGGAGGAGGTTTGTGTGGAAATGTCTGTTCCCAGCCATGATGTAATCACGGCTGCATGGATGCCATGGGGCTGGGGCTGATGGGAGAGTCCAGCCCCAGAACTGCCCTCTTTGGGGTGAAAGTTACTCCTGACCTCCTTGACTCATCCCACCTTGGATACCTGCCCCAGGTGCTCTGTGATAGAGAGGACACGCTCTTAAGCTGCACCAGGGGAAGTTTAGGCTGGACATAGGAAGAAATTCTTCACAGAAACAGTGATTGGGCATTGGAATGGGCTGCCCAGGGAGGTGGTGGAGTCACCATCAAAAAAAAAGACTGGATGTGGCACTCTGACATGGTTTAGTTGATGAGGTGGTGTTGGGTCATAGGTTGGACTCGATGATCTCAAAGGTCTTTCCCACCCTGGTTAATTCTGTGATTCTGTAACATGCTGGAGCTGCTGGTGCTGAGCGCCCTGGGGAGGGAACCAGCACGATGCTGGGGGAGGCAGGTGGATCCCCTCCCTCTGCTTCCACAGTGAAGCTGTGTCCACTGTGGTTTCTGGTATTTCTATGAAGAAGTGGGTTGCTCCAAGTTCAAGGGCAGGCAGCAAGCAGCTTGTCTTTCACACAAATGTGGCTTTGGCTCCACGGGCAGATGGTCTTCAGACCCCTTTGTGACTGCAGGGTTGGCCATGGGATGCCCTTGGAAGTTGGCTTGAGTTGGAAGATTCTCTGTCCTGAAAACCACATTTCTCCCTGGTGTCACAGACAAGACACAGTCTGGTGGTTTAATCTCTACCTGACATGTTTATTGCTGTTTTTACCCCCAGGTGGTAGAACTCAGGAGCCACCTAGCCATGATCCTGGGTGACCAGCAATAAGTGACCCTGCTTGAGCAGGGGCTGGAGCAAGTGACCTCCAGAGGTCCTTTCCAACCTCAGCCCCTCTGGGATTCTGTGGTTCTGGAACTGGATGAAAACAAACCCAGCAGGACAGCACTCAGGTCAGGCTGGGTTCCTGTGGCAATGCAGAGCACAGGACAGGTTTATGTACATTTTTCCTCTGCTTTACTGCTGACACCTGGGTTTTGGAGCAGTGAATTGTCTCGTATCCCACGGCATCCAGTGAGGTGTGCAGTGATGGGCCCCCCTTTGCCCCACAACCCACCCCTAGCAATGCCCTTTCATTCTTTCGTGCTGCACAGCAGTTCGTGGTTGCTTTAGCTCAAACCCCCCTGTCCCCACAGCTCGTTACCAAAGGACCCCACGGGTGAGATGCAGAAAATCAAGGTGTTCTCACTGCTGTGACCAGAGCAAGACCCAGAACAAAAGCTCCTGGAGAGGGGGTGGGGGAAACCAGTGTGCAGTTGTAGTAACTAAAGCATGGATGAATCCATGGATGAATCTACAGCAGCTTTTCCCTGTATCATGGATTTTCTTGTGCTGGGATTTGGGGTTTTTTGCAGCTCTCCTTGATGCCAGTGTCTGAGCATGTGCCCATGGAGGGAGATGGACCAGAGGATGCTCCAGGGCCTCCAGGCAGATTCCAGCATCTGAGCATGTACCCATGGAGAGAAATGAGGCAGAGGATGCTCCGGGGCTCCCCAGGCAGATGCACTCCTGGTGACGCATTGAGAAATGGTGTGTGGATGGAGAGAGGGGAAAGCAGGCAAAATTCCCCAGCTCAGCAATAAGGGCAGCTTTTGTTTAGCCCAGAGGAGGAGCTCAGCAGGTCGGAGGTCCCTTCACGGGAATGGTGCAGGGAATGGCTTCCAGATGTCAGGAAGCTCAGGAGAGGTGGGGTTGGCGAAGGGAGAGCAACAGCACCAGATGCTCTGATGGAAGAGGGGTTTGTGTGGTGCCATGGGAAAAATCCCAGCTGGGGGAAGGGTTTGCCATTGCAAAATTCCCCCTCGCTCCCCAGAGCCTTGGCCAAAGGGCAGGAGTGACCTGGGAGGGGGTGGCTGGGGAAGGTTTGGGCAGAAGAGGAGGCAGGCGAGGGGCTGCTCCCCCTGCCCGCACCCTCCCCAGCTGTCTCCAAGGGAAATGTGCCTAACGATGCCTTGGCTGACAGAAAGGACCTTGCACTAATGGCTTATTGAGTGGCCTCACTTTAACAAACGAGGGAAATGAAGATGAGTGAGAGTTTAATTACCGATCTGAACAGGGCTTTCCACAGCAACGGGCTCCCGCTTCCCTTGCCTGGCTCTGGGAGGGAGAGGGGCACCCCCCAGCCCAGCCGGGCTCTTGGGGTGCCTGGCAGCCCTGGAGGAGGCAGCTGCTTGGCCAGGGTGGGCTGGAGATGGGTCAGGTTCCAAAGAGCATCTCCATCCAAAGAGGACGACTATAAATAATAAGAATAAAGGGGAGCATAAATAATTAAAGCAGCTCATAGCGAGCAGTTCCCGAAACGTCTGCCTGATTTAAAAACTAATTACTTGGAGGGTAATCACCACCAGAAGCGCACATATTTACCCACAATGCTGCTCTTCCCTCCTCTTCCTTTCGCTCTCCTTCTCCTGATTGCTATCCCAGGCATCGGCACAGACTTATCACTCACCCACAGTGCACAATAAACTGGGTTGTACTCGTCCATCTCCCTGATTAATAACGTCATTGGAGACCTGCTCAGGGAGGAATAAATCCTCTCTGGGTAGGAGGCCAGGTGCTGGCAGGAGGGGAAGCTGCTCCGTGTGGTACCTGCAGAGCTGGGAGCCCCAAAGGGCCACCTCCTGCTCCAGGGATGGAGCCTTGGGACCAGCCAAAACCAACCCAAAACCAGGGCACCGCCGAGCAGCACGGCCCGAGGGAGATGTGTCATCACTGTGAGCTCTCTTAGGGGCATTTCCTGCGCCACCACTTGCGCACCAGCCCAGAGTGTGCATCAAACCCTGAATTCCCCGACGTGGGACCTGTCCTCGTGGGAAACCTCTCCCTTTGATGTGCGAGCCGGGCTGCGGCAGGCACGGGCAGAGCTGGCGAGCTCCAGCTTTAATGACTGTGGAGCTGCTGCACTGCAGCTGAAAGCTTGGGGGGTTTTCATCATCTCCACTGAGACTCCAGCAGAAAGGAGGATTTGTCCCTCCACCTCCACGCCTGTGCACACTCCTCACACCACCTCCATCACACGAGGTGCTGGCCCCAACTCACCTGCTCCTTCTCAAAACCCCAGCAAAACCTTTTCTTCCATGCCCACAGCAAGCCCAAGTCTGTGACTCTTTCACGCAGTTTAGTTAGTATTTATTTGCCTGAGCTTCTCTCTGGTCCTGTACAAATTAATAAATAATTCTCACCATCAGCCTGATTTAGGAGCAGCATTGCACTGCGCTGCTTCATTTAGGAAAACAGAATAATTTATTCCTAACTTACGGGATTCAGGAGACTTCCACCCGCAGCCCATGATATTTTCTCATTAACATTACCCAGCTAAGCTAAAAACTGCAATTTCATAAGTCATACTTCCTTCAAAGGCACATTACCAGCTTCCCAGGGACTCCAAAAGTTTACTGAAGCTTAAAGACATACCTCATAGCATGCAGAAATGTGCGAAAGTCCCTCTTCTTATTACTACTGAAACCATCTTTCCTGCAAGTTTCCCTCCCCTGAACTCTTCCCATCAGGAGGATGTTTCAGTGAGTGATGCTGGGCTTAAGAATAGCATTGAGTTATTATTTAACAAGAAGGTAAAACGAAAATATTTACCTGGAAAACAAAATAAAAGTCCTCTATCCTCTGCTCCAGGGCATATCTGAAAATAACATAAGCCAAAATGTTGCTTTTTTTGTAGGTTTTTTATTTAATGCTGGGGGTTACCCACAGTGAAAATGTGGGATGGAGGGCTGGGATACAGGTTGATGCATGGCTCTGTGTGAGCTCCTCATCACAAAGGACCACCAGGATGCAGGGCTTAGCAGTTATTTTCATTTGTGCACCATTTTTAAAGAAGGCATGTTGGCTTTTTTTTTTTTTTGGTAAGTCACAGCTGAAAGAGTTGGCAAAGTTTACAGACCCCGTTTTCTCAAAAGTAAAAACTGTCACCTTTTAAGGGCCTTGACCTGAAATAGCTTTGCAGAGGACAAGGACAGGGAAGCAGAAAGAGTCCCTTGTGCAGATCCACCCACCTTACACTGCCTTAGCCCACGGCTGGCACTGTGGGGGAGCAGGAGAGAACTCAGTGAGCCCCACCTCCAGCATTCCCCCTTCCCTGCCCTTCTCCTCTCCTGCCACCAGCCCCAGAAGAAAGTCAAGATTAAAATCACGTTCCTAAAGCAAAATTACACCTTGGAGACTCCACGGCCCTCCCGGGAGGATCAGGGCATTCCTCTATAAATATCTGTCTCGATATGTTTAATTTGCAGATGAAATTAAGCCTGGGAAGAAAGGGAAGGATGTCTTTTCATGTGTGGGCTGTCCAGCTTTGCCTTGAATATCAAAGTGAGGCGCGTTACAAAGCTCCGGCTCTCCGGGATTATCTAAGGAACCTTGTAGGTCCCCGGGGACAGCTGTTTCAGGATCAAAAGGTGTGGGACTTAAGCAGAAAGCCAGAAAAAGCCAGCCCCAAAGAGCCAAATCTCAGGTCAGTTTGCAGGGTTCAGAGATTTCCAAGGAAACAAGAAGGTAGGTGAGGAACCAAGAGAGGTTGGGCTTTCACGTGGACTTTGGATTAAATATTAACTCGCTGCAGTGGGTTGCAAGGATAAATATTTTCATTAATCATGTATGTGCTCATTATGATGGTGAGAATAGACTGTTCAAGATTCATCTGCATGAGCTTTTCAACTGCAGCCTCCTGTTTTCTGCTCCTAGCTTTTGGTAAAACCTCATCTTTTATGCTTTCTTTCTTTGGAAAACATTTTCTCACAAACAATTTTATTGGTTTCAACACTTTATTGGCTAGGCTTTGAAAGCACCCGCTGAAGAGATTTAGCTTGAGGATGAATGGAGAGGAGAAAATGCACCTCTAGTTAAAACAAGGGAAGGGGAGGGAGGTGATGGTTTTGGGGTGCCCATAGAGTTGGGAACCTGACCTGGGCTGGGAAAACAGCCCTTGCCAAAGGGATCTGCTGCCAGTGACACCTCACCATCCATTTCATTAAACATTGGAATTTTTCCTCCTTTCCTCCAATTTTATTGAACTTTTCAATCATTATAACTTTCTTTAGCTTTCCTTCCTTTCTGTTTTTAGCAGCTCTTTTCAATTACTCGGTGCTTTCCTTTTTATTCCACTAATTTTTTTAAAGACTTGACTAGAAGGAAGAGCGAAGACAGATTAAAATTTATACTAGAACAGAAAGTGGATGTATGGCTGAGAGTCTAAAACCCTGTCATTAGCAATATTTAATAAGGAACAAAATCATTCAGCAAGCTGAGATGTCTCCAAATTACTTCTGAAACTCTCCAGAATGGAAGGGATCTTATCCAGCAGAGAAAGCTGACTGATGGATGAAGATACAAAGGATTTGGAAGGACTATCTCTAATGACCATCTGTCCCACTCTGAAGATTTATGGATGTTGAGCAGAGCTCTGAGGGACCCATCTCTAGGTGAAGGCAAGCTCAGGGGTGACACCTTGGAGGTGCCTTCTGTGTCCCCGAACACCCCCTGTCCTGCTGGCACCCACCGCGTCCCTTTGCTCCTTCCCCCAGGGCTGCCTGCAATGGCTTTTCTCCACTGGCACGTGCAGAAGGAGGCACCAATCCCAATTTCAGCCCTGTGGAGAAGAGGAGGTGCCATGGATGCTTGCTGTTTCCTTTTCTGAGCACTTCTGCAGTCTGGCCTGGAGGAGGAGGGGGCAGATTTGGGGTCATGCCGGCAGCCGCAGCTGGGACATTTCCCACTGGTTTGGAAGCTCTGGTTTTGGACTTATCCTACCTCCACCTGGCACCTCTGTTGTTTATCAGAGCACACCACACTCTCAGTGCTTCCTGCTACAGGAGAAAGCTGTTTTAAACGGGGTTTTTGCCGTTCTCAGCCAGGCCAGTGTGCTAGATCAGAAATGCCAGCGCTGGAGCCAGGGCAGCGGGGGCACGCGGGGCTGTGTGATGTGTGCTGGAGTCAGAGCACGGGAGGAGTAGCTGTGCTACCATGAGGGGCCCCGGGACCCCTCCTGGAACCTCCTGTGCTTGCAGAGCCACTCTGGTGCTTCCCTGCTGGGACACCGAGGCAGCTCCAGTACCAGCTGCAGGTCATGGCCACAGTGCAGGGCCAGGGCCGCGGGGGTGGCCCGAGCAGCACTGGCACAGTTGTCTCCCCTCTAGTTCAAAATTAGCTTAATTGGAGAGCAGTAAGTGCCATCAGCTGCTGGTGCAGGTGCTCCACTCCTAAACCCTCGGAGGGCTTAAAAGCAGCAGCTGTTTGCTGTTAGGAGTGCTGGGAGTGAGGGGGGAGGAAGCATTGCCTTGAGTCAGGATGTGTGGGACTGGTCTGATCCAGAGCTCCTGGGATGGTTCTGTCCTGCTGGTGACTTCTGTGAGAGCTGGAGCTGCTGTGTGGGAAGAAGTAGGTTCAGTGAGTTTTTATTCTGCTTTAACTAGAAATATAATTTTGTGTGATATGGGTCAGCTTCCTCCCAAAGCCCAGGGCTGTGCAGGTACCCTCCCACGTGTGTTTTGCCTCAAGCAGGGATGAAGTGGGGGTTTGAGTGTCTGGTTTTGATTATGCAAAGTGGGATGTTTAGGGGGAAGGGGAAAAATTGTTTGTCGTATATCTGATGGAATATTCCTTACCTGCAACCTGAGCTCAGAGCAGCAGAGAACAGGGAGACACAGGGAAGCAGAGGCTTTGAGCAGGGGGCTGGTGAAAGACAGTTTTGGCCACTGCAGCTTTCCAGGGACAGTGGTGGGCCAAGCTGAATGCTCTGAGTTTGATACCAAGTTGGCTTTGCAGTTTGCATGCTGATTCTTGCTGTGCGGGTTGTGGTTTGGCAGAGACTGGATTAACTGGTGGTTTCACTCCTACCAAACCAGAGTGAATGCTTAGAGCAGACAGGGCCCGTCAGCAGCCAGAGCCTGCACAGATAGGCTGTTCTTTAAGTTTAGCTTATATACACGTATTTCATACTGGGTTTGGGGGATCTTTTCTATCGAGATTTCTGCGTAAAACCTGGTGCAGATGGATGTGAGAGTGTCTCTAAACCCCTAGGGCTGTAATCCTTTAATGCTGGCTACTTTCTCAAGCACATTGGTGGGAATAGAAACTGATCCCAACTGGGCGTGCTCTGAGCCAGCCTGGTGTGAGCCCTGTCCCTTTCCTCTGCGGTCCTGGACCCTCATTTCCGTGTCTTGCTCCGTGTGGGTCAGAACCATTCAGTGACCAAAGCCTTTCCCAGTGGGCAGAGAGAAGGTGGGAACTGAGGTTGCGCTGTGGTTGGAGTCTGCGAACCTGGAGTGATGGCTGATTGCCCCAGGCACAGGACTGGGCTGGAAAATCCTGGCTTGTAGTTAAGTGCTGCCTCTAAAAGATGCTTGGAGGGCTCTGGTACCGCTGCTTGCTCCGCCGCGGCTGCTCTTGCCTGGGACTCCCGTGGCTGCTGCTTGGCAACAAAGCGGGCAGAGCTTCCTGCAGGGCAGGGGGGGCTCACCCTGCCTCGGGGCTGGAGCTGTGACAGCCCAGCAGCACGGTCCGTGCTACGTGTGTCCAGGGTCCAGCTGCCCAAATGGCTGTGCTGGGAATCAAACCTGCTGGGCTGGGGTGGGTGGGACCAGGGCTGGAGCCGTGCCCACCGCGGCTCTGCATCCCCTTAAAATAAAGATATGGTTGAGTTTGGAACTCAAAATCTGCATGGGTGGTGCTGGAATGATCTGCACAGGCGTGGGCAGGGCAGGAGATCCTTTCCCCCGGTGACTGTCCTGGAGGATGAGCACAAGCCCCCTTCCCTTCGATTCCTTTGCTGGTGAGGAGCGATCAAAGTGCAGCTGTTGGATTTCATAACCCAGTTGAACACTCAAAAATAAAAAGGAATCACTCCCGAAATATCGCAGGAATGGTGTTTTGAGTCTTGGCCGCTTCGCCTGGGAAACAGTCTCTTCTGATTCAGCTTGTTCAAATCATCTTAACGGTTCTTAGCAAGAAAAAACCTTCTGTATCCTGAAGGCAAGTATATTTGGGCAGAGCAATAAGAGAGACTTTAAGAGGTTTGGAGGTTATAGTGGGAAATAGCAGTTATTCCCAATAAGCAGAGTTAAATGAAGTGCTGCTGACAGTAGCCTGAGGCAGGTTCAAGAGTTTCAAGATATGCAACTAAGAGATTAACCAAAATAGATGTCTTATTACAGGCAAGTTTGTATCTAAATCATTTAAAGTACCTTTAGATGCTGTAATGTTTTCCCTCCTAAGTGCTCGTAGTATATCTGCAGCTTCCTCCTGGTTTTCAGGGATGAGCAAAGAAAGAGCCCTTGATCGGGGTGAGTTCAAGACCCTCCGATGAGGGAACAAGGACCCAGTGGATTGGCAGGTTCCCATTGGATGGGGGGTTGTTTGAGCAGTGATCTGTTTCACATGGAGGTGAGATCCTGGCCCAAGTCCTCCCTTGTGGATGCTCAGAGGTGGTGGCTGACAGGCACAGCCTGGAATGGATGGACCCAGCAGCAGGTTTTGCCAAAGTTTTGGGTGTAAAATTCCGCTGTAAGAGTAGCAGCAGCATGGTTGGGAGCTGCAATGACCTGGCCCTTAATTTGCAGAGGCTGCAGGACTTCAGGAGAGCAAGTGCTGTGTTTGGAGGTGTAAATCAGAATGGCTCAAGTGAGCACAAAGCATCTTCATCCCCTGGGAAGTGTCATCCTTGCCAAGCCCTGAGTCCAGCTGCTGATATCCGGTCTCTGTCATCCTGTGGAATTTTTCATGTGCATGGATCACCCACCAAAATATGTCTGTGACACAAAATGTTGAGTTTTTTCTCCTGTGCTGAACTGGAAGGAAATTCAGTGTAGGGCTGGCAGCATGGGGTTTACTGGAACAAGTGACCTGCCATCAGCTTGGACAGTCACTGGCACAGAGCCTTGGCTGCAACCTGGATAAGGTAAATTTAAATTTGATGGGTGAGGAACCAACAGGTCCAAGGAAATTACCTACAAAAGAGGGGCAAGCTCGATGTGCTCACAAAAAAAGGAGGGGAGAAGGTCAGAGGTGTTTCAAGGGAGCTAGTCTGAACCTGAGGAGCAGCCTGGGGTGCAGATGCTGAGACAGGAAAATGGCTGTTGGTTATCTGGGTGAGATTTCTGTGCTCCTTGTGTCCCATCAAGTCGGCAGCCCTTGACTTCTGGCAGCTCCCCAGAGCGGGGGTGCCGGTTTGCTTCGGCAATCCCACATCCCCGTGGTGCTTGCAGGCCTGGAGCCCTGGAGAGGGGGGGCTTTCCCCAGTGGGGCCTTCAGCAGCTGGGCCAGGGCTGATGTGCAGGTGGGTCCAAAGGTCTGTGACAGGGACACAGATCCCTACCAAAGGAGTCCAGCAGCAGGGCTGAAACCAGGGAAATGACTGGAGATCCAAAGAGGTTTCCAGCTCCAAGAGTCAAATGTGCTGAAACCATCCTGGAGCAAGCTGATGAGGGCCTGGCAGGGCTGGGTGATACCATCTCAGGGGAGTTACTAGAGCTGAGCTCCCCAGGCCTAGAATGCCCTGGGGTCTGGGAAATGGGTCCTCCTGTATGAGGCCACCTTGAACCATACTCAAAATATTAAATACCTTTTCTCTTTTTCTTTGCTTGTTTCCAAATTCTAAAGATTACTGTCACTTCCGTGCCATTCAATAAACCTGACGTTGCAAGCTTTTTCCTCTGTGTGAAAAAGGAAAAATGTCACCAAGTATCTTTGCAATATTACTTTTTTTATAAAAAAAAGATGATGTCCCTCCAGGGAGTCAGATATTCATGGTGACCTGGTGACAGTGTCACCTCTCTTGTCCAGCACGTGTGTGAGATGTCATTTGGAAAGCAACACAAAGCAAATGAAAGTTGTTTCATTTTCAGTCTCACATGTTGGGTGCACTGGTGGCAGTAACTTGCTGCACGTTGGGCAGAGAGAGGTGGCAGAGTGTGGCCTCACATCCCCTCTGGTGCTAATGGCTTTTCCAGGGGTTTCCAAGCAATGTTGCCCGTGTCTGAGATGAGTTATAGCACCTCTGTGAACTGAGGAAGGGGTGTTTGATCTTGTCACTCGATAGGGAGGGAGCTGCATCCCAGAGGCCCTGTGCTGCCACCAGCAGCCGGTTTTCCTTTTCAATACACTGGAGGGACAGGGCTATTGTACTTGTCAAGGCTCTTCCATGGAGTTTGCAATGGGTATTTGGATGACAGCCACGCCACAAATCCTCTTTAAATGTAATGGCAGGTCCTGTGCAAGAGGATGAAGGGAACAAGGATTAAATGTGTGATGAGTGTCCTGCTTTTGCAGGACTTTTGCCAGTCTGCAGGACCAGCTTGCTCCAGGCTTTCCTGCAGTGAAAGTACAGCCTCCAAGCATTAAGAGGAACAGATGGAAACCTGGCTTTTCTGGAGGCCATAAGGACATGCCCTGGCTGCCATAGTCACTGCAGGCTCATGAGCCAGAGGTTCCCTAGGCTGTCAGTGGGCAAATCCCCCTTCAAGCTGCCTTCCCTCATGTGGTCCATCACCTTGCTGGTGTGCCTGCCCTGCTCGTGGGGCTGAGGGTTTAATTGTGCTGAATAGCTGGAGTGATCCAGCCCTTGGACCCCGGGATTCCATCTGCCTTGTCCTGCTGAAGGAGACAGGAGGACTGTGCCATGTGGTGGGTTGAGCTCAGTTTGGATCAGGCTTCATTTTACCTGGCCCCAAGCATGTTCTGCCTTGTCACTGCTGCTTCTATATTTATCAGGAGTCATGACAGCTGCTGTTTGTGTTTCTCCTGGAGTCTGGTGGTCTGAGAGCATCCCTCCTTCCCAAAGGAGCCTTTCCAGCCCTTGAAGGGGCACAGGGATGCTTCTGCAAGTGAAGCCTGGCATCCTTAAGATATTTGTTTTCTGCAAATACAAGGAGTCTAAGCTTGTATTACATCCAAATAGCATTAAATTAGCTGTAAAATGAACTATTTGGGCATTCTGGTTTAATATTTCGGATTGCTTGGGAAAGGAGGACAGTCTGGCACTGCCCCCAGTCTGTGTGTGCTGGAAGCATCAGAGCTGCTGCCCAAGGGCAGGTGGGGATGAGAGGGCTCATCCCAGGTGAATCCATTGCTACAAGCCCCTCTGGGGTGCTCGAGTAATCCCAAGCCAGTGCTGTGCCTGGGGGAGTTTGGGAGCTGCCAGTAAAGCCACTGGCTTTCTCCAGAGGGAGCCTCAAGTATTCACATCATGATCTTCTGGGAGAGGGGCAGCCTGGGAAAGGCAGCCCTTGGTCTCTATAGAATGTTTCATGAAGTCTGTGTTTTACTGGATTTTGGCAGAAGAGACCTTGATTTAACATGAGTTTGTAAAAGTGGGAAATGTGGAACAGCTGCTGTGGCTGTAAGCAAGTCAGGAATGGAGGGGAGGGCAACGCCTGTGGGTGTTTTCTCATGGACCTTGGCAAAGGGGAGGCTTTCCTGTTGTTTTACTTGGCATCGGGAAGATCGCTGGGACCTTGGAGCCCCAAATATCATTTGGGGGTTCTGAAAGGTGCTTCAGCACCGTGGAACTGTCACAGTGGTGGTAAGGCAGGGAAGGGGCAAAGGAAAGTGAAAACAGAGAGAGGGAGCGCTTCCTTCCATCCGTCCTTGCCCAGACTTGTAAAGGCTTACAAGTACCCAAAGCCCGAGAGCCCACTGGCTCCGGGGTGTGCCACAAGCACGGCGAGCACCCCAGGGCACCCCCCACCTGCAGCGCTGCCCGGGGCACCTGTGGGGCTGGAGCACCCTTGGACAGGCACCGCGCCAGGACTGCGCCTGGGACGGGGTGAATCATTCCTGGGAGTCTCAAGGAAGTGCACAGAGCCAAGGGTGACTCGTGCAGACCTCTGCGTCCCACTCATGGATACACACACAGTAGGGCAGGAAACCCCCCTGTAATCTCTCCTGGAGACCTGACATGGACAGGAAATCTCGGAAGGGCTTGTCCAGCCCAGGCTCTCCTTTCTGGCCTTTCACATCCCATGCTTTGGAGCAGGATCTAAGGAACCTGTTCTAATCTGCCTGGAGGGGGGCTTGTCCCCGTTAGGATACAGCAGGTTTTATCCTCTGCCTTCAAATAATTTAACAGTGGCTGTTCTCATCCTTCATATGCCAGCAGAGTTGTTTTTGTGGCTCTAATGCTTCCATGACCTCAATAATGTCTTCTGCGAGTGTGTTTCTCAGGTTAATTATGCATTAAGTTTACATAAGGCTTTTCCGTTTTTAATCAGTTCCGAACCCGCTGCCTTCGGATGTGCTGCGTGCAGTGACACTCAGGAGCTGGGGGGGGGGTCACGGGAGAGCTGCACCCATTCCTCCACCCTGCCAGGTCTGATGTGCCCCCTGGGGTGGCTTCTTTATTTGTCACCGTGCTACAGAGGCACTCCTGAGGCTTCTGGCTTTGTTGTCACCCGTGCAGCATCTCTGGCACCCACTGTGGTGGTAACATAACACTGTGATTCCTGGTGTGATTGAGACTGGTTGTAGTCAGCTCAGTTCCCTTCTCTACAGGCTGGAAATGTGTGTGTGTGCTCTGGAAGAGGCTTGGGAGCTGCAGAGAGGTTTTTTTCTGAGGCTCAGTCTTTCCCATGTAGCCTCTGTGAGTATAAGAAAGTGAGTAGAAAGATGCTCTTTCTTCTGGAGATCTATTTCTCTTCTCTTTCTCCCTGCTTTCTGGGTTTTCTCTTTGGTTTTACAGCAATCTCTTTTGAGCTGGATGAGCTTTTCTTCTCTCTTCTAAGACCTTGAAAGTAAAGGTCATGGTAAGATTGCACAGAAGCAAGTTGGATAACGTGATTCTTTCTTCAAGACAAGCGCTCCTGTTTGCAAAGTAACTTGGCAGCCTTGTGTATTTTGGATTTAGGCATCCTGGTGTATAAGCCAAAGCTAACAAATATTAATTAGCTGGAGGACTGATACTGTAATGAGGGCAGTTGTTCGCATAGGTTGGCATTTTTATTTTCAATGCAAGTAATTAAAGGAAAAGTTGTGTTGAAAAAGTCGATGTTAAGAGATGCTGTATGAATAACACACCCTGGGTGGTGAGAGCTGGGGAGGAAGCTGTGGGAAAGAGCAGCTGGGTTACTGGTGTGGTGGCTGCTGTGATGCCAGGCTGTGGAAGGAGGGATTATCCTTGTAGCAGGGAAAAAAGGAGTAAAGGAGAAGTGTGGGCTTGAAATCGTCAGAGGAGAAGGATGGTGAGTTGGAAGAGCTTTGCCAGTGTATTTGGAAATGCACAAGGGAATTGTATTTGGAGGATCCCAAAAGCTGGTCCAAGAGGCAGGGATGCAGGGTAGGCTCTGGGTTGGGGGAACAGCACAAGGTCTTGAGTGTGCAGCCTGGCATTTAAAATGGATCCCCTAAAACACCTCCCAGCCCATCATCCCGCGGAGCTCATGCAGGAGGAAGTTTGTGTGGAGAAGTGCTGAGTGAAGCCTGTTTGGAGGCTGAGTTAAACACTGGCATAACCTGGGAGACGGGGATGAATCTATGGAGCTGCCTGAAGCACAGCCACACCTTTGGTTTGTGTTCCCAGGAGTGTGTGGGGTGAGGAGTTGGAACACAGTCAGCTTTGGATTTGAGATACCTCGCAGGGGTGTCCTGGAGATGCCCAGAATGTCTCTGGAGCAGGGAATGATGGTATCCATCCTGGTAGCCAAGGGAAATGCCAGCTGCGTCTGCAGTTAAATTTCTCTGCCTCTGCTGATGGTGTAACAAAGCTTTGGTTGTCTCCAGCCTCGAGATGGCCAAGTCCTTCCTCTGCTCTGGGTGACGTGAAGGAGAGAGTAGGTGAGAAATGCAAATCAAAACTAAACAATGTGCTTTGCCATCTTTTCTTTTTTTTTTTTTCTTTAAGAAGCTTAATATATTAGCTAATCATGTGTGTAAACAATCTCAATATGCAAACTGAAAAGTAGCATCCATCCCCCCAGCGTCAGCTGGGTTGAGCTTCCCCATTAACCTCTCCAGAGCGAAAACCCCTTCCTGAACAGCCATTTCGGAGTGTGCAAAATTGATTTTGTATTCGGCCTCCGCAGTGGGAGAAGATGGCGGCGCGGAGCCGCCGGCGCCTCTTCCGTTCCTTGTCATTTTTTTGGGATATCCTCTTTTCCTGGGTGATGGAGGACGAAGGCGTCTGGTGCCAGCGGGTCACTGCCACCGCCTGGGCACGCAGGTCCCTCCTGGTGCCTTCTCTTGAGCAAAAACAATAAAAAACAAATTTACGGCGGCCCCTCCTTGGGTAATTTCCACGGCGCAAAGACCCCCTGCCTCCCACCCCCTTCATGTGCATCTTCTCTTAATTAATTAATACTGCATTCATCACCGCTTAATTCCCGTTTCCGTAGCACCCGAGGAGGGGGGCTGCCAGCAAAGGCGGGTGCTGAGACAGTCTAGAGCTGCTGTCTTAGTGGAGGAGCTTAATTATCCCCCGTGACAATATGGGCTGGTTTCCCACAGCCCTGGGTTCAAATGGCTGCTTGTGCCCAGCGAATGCAGCTCCCTGTCCCCGTGCCAGTCCCCGGGCAGCTAGGGAGGAAAGGTGATCTGCTGCAACAGCTGCCCAAATTAAAAAAAAAATTAATCACAAATTGGCCTCCTTTTGAGCTGGATGAGGGGCAGGAGGCAAAGCAGCCAGGTTTGGTCTGTCTCAGCGGCTTGGTTTTGGGGAACAAACCCCATCGGGCTGTACAGGGTCCAGCAGACCCCTCGCTGGTTTAGCTGTGTCTGTTAGCCTTGCAGGGCTCCTGGTCTCCTTTTCTTTCAGTTTTTTACCTCAAACACAACTTGCTGGCACTTGTGGTGCCTCCTCTGCTGAAATCTTCTTGGCACGCTGTGCTGCAGCCCTGGTGGGACATGGCTGGAGAAAACTGCGGCGCTGATGGGGCAACACAGCAAATCAACCAGCAAACACGAGCTGCTGGGGTGATTTCAGCAGAACACAACCGTTTGAGGACTGTCTGGAAGGAAAGATGATGTGCTTGTCAGCGTCGGCTTTGTGGTGTGCATTGGAGTTGGTATTTTTTAAGGTTTTTACCTCTCCATCTTTGAACTCTTCTCCCTTCTACAAAGGAGAAGGAAGACCCGCGTGCCCCCAGAGCTCCTTTCTCGGTGGGGTGGTGGCCGTGGGTGTGTGTGCTCGTACCCACGCAGATCCCACCTGCCTGGGCACCACGTTTAGGGTAAGATGGAGAGATCCAGAGCGTGTGTGTGTGTGTGTGTGCGTGCACGAGGACAGAAGATGGAGAGGGAACAAAAGCAGCAGATCCATCGCGGTGCCAGGCCGGGCTCCTTGCCAAGAGCGGCTGCGGCAGCAGCCCCGGCCGGGGCGGTGGATCCCGCTGATGCTCCCTCCTGCCCTCTCCTCTGAGGCACGGGCTGCGGGTGGGCCGGGGTGTGAAGGTGGCCCTGGGCCTGGGGTGCGGGATGGCCGGGATGGCCGGGATGTCGCCTCGCCCGCGCCCTTCCCAGGGCGCGCGTCCCGCGTGACTCGCATCCGCAGCGCAGCCACGCTCACCCTGCGTGAGTAATCGCACCAGGCGGCGCTCGGGGCGTGGGGAGCGCTCGGCATTGGGTGTGGGGGCTGGCGGTTTGGCTTGATTTTTTTATTTTTTTTTAAATCATTAATTTCCGTTTCCCGCCACCCTTTTACTTTTCCCCACTGCCCCGCCTGTGGCGTTGAAACTTGGCCTCCTCGTTGGTGCTGGCTTTGGGAGGGCCGGGGATGTGGGGGTCAGTTGGCACAGCAACTGCTCTTCGGGGACAAAAGGAGGCGCTTTTTTTATTTCACTTTTTTTTTTTTTTNTTTTTTTTTTTTTTTTTTTTTTTGCAGCGACAGTAGCAGCTGCCAGCCAGAATAGCAAATCCGTGCGACTTGGCACCACTCCAGCTTCCTTGAGGGTTGCAGAGGGATGGTATGTTGGAGGGTAAGACTAGCTAATTAATCTTCTGGCAGGGAACAATGTAATATCAGACAATTACAAAGACAGAATGAAATTGCTATAGTGGGAAGGCTGGCATATGAATTTCTCAAAGGGTCCATCCCTCAGTCCGCTGCCGGGTTAGTTTGTATGCGGGGAGAGCACCCACTGTACATGTGCTTTTCTGTTGTGTGGGGGTTTTTGTGTGCATTAAATTATGTGCTTGGAGGAGGGGCGGGGGGAGGCAGGCTTGCTCACTGGAGAAGCTTTTTGAGGAGCAAAAGGGAGAAAGAAGAGTCATGCCAAGCAGACACTTCCCCATCAACCAGCCGTGCCGAGAGGACAGACCTTGTGCATCGCCAGTCCTTAGGGCCTGCAGGGTTGGGGATAATTTTTCCGGTTATTTTGTTGTGTTTGCACTGTGATATCTGATGGCTACAGCTTTCGGAAGGAAGATCTGAGTACCGGGCAAAGGGGGAGGGATTTCCTTCAGCCGTTCTTCACAGAGAAGCCTTCAAAGAGCTTTGGAGCTGCTGAAAGTTATTGGGGGAAAACACCTACGAGCTCCGCGGTGGTAATTGCCGATAATGAGCTGTAATCACTGCTACCTGCAGTCGGGACACGGTGATGAATAGGGCAGTGCGAGCCGCATGGTGCAGGCTCCCTGTCTGTTTATTTGCAGCGGGGAAAGAATTAGGGAGGTCTCATTTATCCTGGAGCACAGGAAAGCATCGGTGGGAGACCAGCCTGTGCAGAATTAGCATAGGAAACCCCTCCTCCCTTCTCCTTGTCATCGCCAGGCGTTGGGATGAGCTAATGACTCTCCTCCCTCTGCATCCCCCTCCCAGGATGAAACTTAAAAGTGGTGGGATCTCTACAAGTGTCATTAAAAACCAAACCGAAACAAAAACCTCAGCACCAAACGTGAAAACAGAATCAGACAAATTCTGTTTGCGGTGTCGCGTCTGCGCGCCGGGGCCCTGGAGACGCGGCCGGGAGCTGCTTCCAGCCAGGACGGGAACTGGAGCGACTCCAGCTCGGTTGTTCTTCCTCCTCAGGAATTCGAGTAGGTTTTTGTTTGGTGCCGGCACAGATCAGATGGTGCAGAGACGATGTTTAAAAACCACTGCCATCCCCTCCTGCTGCCTTGGCGGCTGGGCTGGGCTGCCACTTGTCACGGGAGCTGTTGGAAAACTTAGGCTGGATAAGTGGCTTCTTTTAAGGGAGTAGCAATGTCAAGAGCTGGATTGGCAGGCGGGGCCCCTTTGCCAAGATGCAAATGAGGAGTAGCTGCACACAGCTTAGCCCTTGGCCGCTGCCCTGAAAGGCATCCCGGTGGGTGCCCAGCTGTGGGTGTTCTCCTGAATATTTTTCAGGACTGGCTGGAGAGCAGGAACATTTCCCACTGGGTTTTGTTAGGGATGCAAGTCCCATCACAGGGTCCCCTCAGAAGTCTCTTTGTGTGGTGCATGCAGGTGTGTAGCTCCTTATCTGGCCACCTGTGCTCACTCTGCCCCAGCCTGGGCTCCCTGTGAGAAACCAGAAAACTTTCCTGCACATCCGAAAGAGTGGATCCCAAACCCCAAGCCTCTGTTCCCACAATCTACTGTAGCCTCCTTGTGTGTACTTTGAGGGTTCCAAGCACTCAGGTGCACAGTGGCTGGTCCTTCCCTGGATGCAGAATGGATGCGTCACCTCCCTCTGGAGGATGCGGAGCTCAGCCCAGCCACCCCTTTGGTTCCTGTCCTCATCCATCCACCCACAGCCATCCAGCCCTCCAGAGCCTCAGGTTCTGGGGGAAACTTTTTCAAGATCAGCCCAGCTTATGCACCTACGTGAAAAGGTCTTGGGTAATCCCTATCCAGATAGTCATAGCTGTAGCAATGGATGCTTATGAGCAAGAGTGAAGAAACTGAAATTGTCCCAATCGCTTCATAAGCAACATTTCAATTAGAAATGATCAAGTTCCGTCCCTGTTTTGGACTGTCTGAAGTCCTGCTGAGGACTCTCCCTGTTTGGTCTTGTGTCCAGGCCCAACCTTGCTCTCAGCTCTGTGTGCAAAGTCTGAGCCAGCAGCACTGCTCCTGCATGGAAGTGGAAGAGACAATCTGAACCTCTTCATAGTCAGTAATTGACACCAGGGATGTTTCCATAAATTAATGAGTGTATCTTCTTGACTATACTTCAAAGTTTTCACTTTATGAATCTTTTATGGAGTTCTCTACACTGGAAAAAAAAAAAAAAACCCAGCCCCTTGTAGTACTGGAATTTTACCTTTGTAAACAATACCAGTAAAAAACCTAAACCCCACCCTTTCATAATCAGGGGACTCAAGGAAAATCATCTACTGGGTCCTCCTTGTGTGCACAGTATGGGGCTGAATTTGCCCGTGAAGTTGGGTATATCCAAATGTGCACAGGTGCTAAAGGGTTAATAATGGTCTGGGCACTCTTTCAGCTGAAGCCCTGAGCCTTAATGCTGCCAAAATTCCCTCCTTGCAGCAGGGTATGTCTCCCCTCAGGTCCTGCTGAGCCTCTCCAAGTCAACTTCTGGAGTTAAGAAATTTAATTTGTAATAAATCTGCATTACAGTATGAGTAAATCTGCTTCAGTGGCTATAAAAATTAATTCCTTATCCTAAACATTATTATATAGCTTTCAAAATGAATTGACTGTGGTTGGTAGTCTAGTATGTGCCATTATTGGTAATTAGTGTAACAAAATAACGTTGCTGTAATATTTCCTGTCTACCCCTCCCCCAGTTGGGAGCTGTTTCCTATTAGAGAATCAGAATTGCAAATGCAATGCTTGTGTGCAAGCTGCTGGCTTTGATTTTTTTTTTTTTTTTAATATATAATTTTGTGTGTGTTGGAAGTCAGTCTGTTCCTGTCTGGGGTTTTCCAGGAGCATTTCCTTCTGCCAAAGCTTTGGCATGGACAGGGCACCAGTAGAGCCTGATGCTGGGGGTGCTACCTGCAGCTGCCCAAGGTTCTTGGATCTCCTTTGAGCTATACCTTGTGTGCAGTTGCTGCTGAGATCGGAATCCCAGGTGGGTCAGGTTGGACGGGGGCCCCAGGGGGGATGATCTGGTCCCACCTCCCTTCTCAGGCAGGGCCATCCCAGGCCTTGTGGCACAGGATTGTGTCAGATGGCTCTGGGGTATCTCCAGTGGTCGTTTGCACGTCCCAGGACCTGGCCCTGTGACATTGTCTTGCCCACGTGTGTCTCAATAGTTTTCCACAGTGATCCACCAGGCCCTTGTCTTTATCCAGAAGCTTGGCTTGTCCTAGGACACGTGATGGATCTCCCTGTGGAGACACTGGGGCAGCTTTGACTCTGCCAGGAGGTGGAGGGAAGCAGAGATTCCCTTTTCTGAAGGATGGGCTGGGGCAGCAGGTTTTGGGCAGCTGGAAGTGTGTGGAGCAGAGGGATGCCCCACATGGAAGGAAGAAAGGATTTGAGGAACTTTTCTGAGCTTTTGCAGCTGGACAAAGCTGGTTTTCACCCCTTACTCTGTCGGCCTGACTAAGAAACCTGAACAGGATGAAAAGGGGGATGGAAATACAGTAGCAGCAAATTAAAGTTAGTTTGCACATTTCTGTGTGAGATGGAGGGACACTGTTGGAGCTTTTCTCCACAGCCCCATTTTCAAGGTGCCCAGTGCCATCCTGCCTTGGGTTGTTCCTTCCCACTGCGTGGCCACGAGTTATCAAACCCCAGTGCCCATCCCAAATATCCTGGATAATGCCTCAGGAACACTCACACTGAACACTTTGGTGGCGCTGACCAAAACACCTCCTGGCATTCAATTTGTCTCCTTTTGGATCATTTTTTTTCCCACCGTCATAGGTCTGGGGTTTTTTTCTCATGAATTTTCAGCCTTCAGCACTGCCTTTTGAAATACTCCTCAGCATCCATGGAGGTTAGAAACTTGGTTCTCCAAAGAGTCATTGAATGGTTTGGGCTGGGAGGGACATTGGAGGTCATTTAGTTCCAAGCTCTGCCATGGGAAGGGGCAGCTTCCATCAGACCAGGCTGCTCCAAGCCCCCTCCAGCCTGACTTTAGGGAATGAAAATTCAGATTCTCCTGTAATTTTGTGACACTGGGATTTTTCTATGAGATGATCGATTTAAAACTTAACAGCTCTGTAATGAGAACCTGGGACCAGAGGAATGGGAAGCCGTGGGAAGACTGGATTCCTTGAGCTGTCCCCAGCACGGAGTTATTTCTTGAGTTTCGACGACATGACAGCTTCAGAAGTCTGGAGATATGCCCTGTACTCAGTCACCCCATATATCACAGCGCTGAAACATACAGAAACTAGGCAGTGAAACTGAGCAGGAGATATATTTGCCATCCTGGAAAACATTCAAGATGTGAATACAGACATAATAATAATAATATCTGTATCATTCTTGGCCCAGATGAGGATGGTAAATCATAATTCCAAACATCAGCAAGCTACAGAATGAACAGGCTGTGCCATCTGAAACCTTTGGTTTGGTCCAGGCTGGTTTTGGTAGCTGAGCCTGGGGTTTGTGCTTTGGCTGGAATTGGACAGATGCAGTGAACTTAAGCTTCAGGATACAAATTCCCTGCAAGCTGAGGGAGGAAAATAAATTGCATGTTGGAAGTGATATAAACACGACTTCAGGATTTTCTCCGACTTTTTTCCCCTTAGGCCAAAAGATATTGAAGTGATTCAAAGCAGGATTTTGCTGGGAATGAACTGATACATTTTTTTCAATGTAAATTCCCACACTGGTACCAGTAGGGTCACTGACGTGCTTGAAGCCTCTACCCCATTGCTCTTGCAGGATGAGAGCAATGCCTTGGGTGTTGTTGGTGCTGACCAGGAAATTCAGGATATTTTCCTTTCTAATTTCCTTATTGAAAGGTCTGTACCTCAGGAGTTTGTCTGCAATTAAACATTTTTAGTCCCTTAGACCAGTTCCTTCCACTCTCCTGCTTTTGTAAAGAAAGTTGCTTTCCTGTGATGCCAAACAGATCTTTCTAACTGGGAGTTTGGTGGGGTTTTATTTGCTTCCCTGTCTCATGTCACTGGCAGTCAAGTTTGCTAAGTCTTTGTGCATAGACTTCAAAATGCTCAGATTTTTCATCAAAGAGGGAAATATCTGTTTTTCTTCATATGCATATTTCTGCATTTCTTCTCAGTTTTCTTCCTCCCAACCCCAAATCTTCCTCTCACCATTGCTCAGCTGTTTCAAAGGACCCCATCAAAGTTATTTCAGCTTCATTCTTGGTGTGAGACCAATATTTCTGTATCTTTTTAATGAGCCATATTACTCTGGTGGAGAAAAATTAAGTGAATAAGTCCTTACTGGAGATAGCAGAAAGCAGATCTCCTGTTTGCATGAAAAACTCTTCAAGTCTTGATTTCTCAAATGAAACCACTCTCAAAGGTTAAAAAAAACCTGACAAAATATTTTGAGTCAAATTAAATATTTAATTTCAATAAAATCAAAATATTTCAAACATATTTCTTTGTTCATTTAATATTTTATGAGAGAAGCCTAAAATTAAACATAGAGTTGTTTCTCTGGGGAAAAAACAGAGGTTGTTTTTGTATCTTTTAAAGAAAAAATAAATCTGTCTGGTAAAAGTACTTTTTTTTTCCCCTGGAATTTTTATTTTTTTTTATGATGTGAAAATTTCAATATGATGTTGTCACAGCATGCTTTGCAAAAAAATGGTGCCTCTCTGGGTACCAGATCTGGTGCTCCAGGGACAAAGACAAGTCTGGCTGCCGCAGTGGAGTTTGGAGAAATAGTTTTTCTATATAATTATTCTTTTTCATGTGGGGTCTTGCTGTAATAGATCTGGCTAAAAAGGTAAAAGGTGTGAGGGGGGCTGTGGCATCTCTCAAAATCCGTGTGAAGGACCCGTGGCTGTTCTGGCTCTTGGAGGTTTTCACTTACAGCTTCGAGGGTTGAGTACAGCCCTCTCAGAAACAGCAGCGTGTGTGGCAAGAAACCCCCACTTTGTCCAGTTTTCACCTGTGCAGGTGTTTTTCTTTATTTTCTTTGTGTGCACAAATGAAAAAAAGATTTCTGATAAGCTCCAAAACACAAGGCAAGGTTGGGCCATGACGTCAGAACCTGTGTGTCCTTCCAAGGGAGAGCTCTGTGCCTGCTCTGGGTCTGTGGGTGCGTAGCTTTGTCTGCTTGAATATCTGAAACAAGGAGGTTGTGCTTCCTTGTCATGATGCAGACTCCCTCCTAAAGTCACATTAATGCATGGAACAGTTCTTGGTCTCTAGTCTGGAATGTCACTGTGGTGACTAAAACTCCTGGCTGCTTGGAGCAGTGACAGTGGGGCAATGCAATGAAACGCGGGACGAAGACAAAGCAGAGCAGTTCTTTGACGTGGCTCATTTATGCCTGTGCTGGTCTGGTGGTATTTCTCCTCTGCTGCTTGGCATATGTGCTATTTATCTGTTTTCCCTACCCTAAATCACTCTGTCTGCGCTAAGCTTCCACTTCTGCTGGGAGATTTGTGGGGGGAAAGCAGCTACACTTAACCTTTTGTTTTCTTCATCGGGTTTCTGACAATGTAAATAGTTTGCTGGCCACCAGCGAGATTGTTGCTCTGGCAGAAATAATCCTGTTTCTACCAGCTGTGAGTCCTCGGGCTTTTCTTCCTCTGGTAATTACTGAAATGGGTGCAGGTTTCCCAGAGACTCAGCAGGGATGGGAGGCCATGGATCTCCTGCCATTGCCAAGCTGAGCTGAATTGCAACAGGCACATGGGAATGAGGTGAAATTAAAGTTATTGCAAACCCATGGCTTGGGAGCACTCCAGCGTCTGCTGTGGCTGCACTGGAAAATTCAGATTTGGTGGAAAAGAGTGAGGTTCAACTTCTCTGTAACTTCAGACAGGACCCTTGGTGCGATGCTGCCTCTGCTCCCCACGTGCAAGGGAGCAAGATGTGCACGTGCTTCCTAAGGGAAGTGGTTTCCCAGGTTTTTTTGCTGACGTGGAGCCACCCACTGTCACCTCGGGCAGTGGCAGAGCAGATAACAGCACCACGAGCAGGAGCAATACAAACAATTTACTGTCCTGCTGCACGGATGCTGCAACAGGCCCATAAATGGCCCCATAAAGGGAATCCGGGTGGGAGCCGGGAGTGCACTGACAAACACAATTCTCCCTTAATTTAATAGAATGGTCCATTCAGCAGAGAATATATTGTAAAGCGCTCTCAGGTTGGATGGCCTCCTATTGTGTCTGGCCTTTGAAGTGCTGATTAGCTGGGCTGGGAACACGCTGATAAAAAGTTAATTTCTATTTGCTGTTGCTTTGTAATTGGATGAACACGAAAGCAATTAAATATTAAAACATACAAACAAATAACGAAGTCACTGTAATTAGCCAAAGTTTGATCACTGTCATATTTATTTAGGAGGAGATGATACGTCTCAGCAGGTGACATTTTAAATACCCTTGGCTGCTTTGGTGTTGTCTTCAGAGAATGCTGAATAATGTACGGAGGATTTAATTAAACCCCATTGTAAATCAGCTGTGATGACAGGGAAGTGACAGCCACATGTTGAAAAGAGAATTAGGCCACAGCAAGAGAGATTAATTAACTATTTTCTACAGAGTTCAACCTAGGGGTAGGGTGCAGGGACTTTGTCTGAGGAGGAGAACTTGATTTTTAAGTTGTTCCACTTGAGGTTGGAGCTTGGTGTGGAGAAGGATTCTCTGTCCTCAGACACATCACAGCCCCTTGAAGGGGTGGCTGGGATCATTCCTGTGTCCTGAGAGTGGGAAAGTGAGGCACATACACAGTGCTGCAGCCTGTGGCTCTCACATCCTGCTGGGACAGGATGGCCCCAGGGGCTCCCTTAATGCAGAAAAGTTCTTCTACCTCTGCGGGGAATCACAGAAATCCTGAAAAATCATGGAAAGCTTCTTCAAGCCTTGAAGCAGGAGAAGAAGTGAGGCTCTGGGATATTTGCTCAGCATTGTCTGCACCAGAAAACCCCAACATTTATCAGCCAGGGTTATCTGAGCTCCCTGGGCAATGCTTTCGCAGGACACACTTCCTGGAGGTCCATTTGCCTCTGGCCAAACCTTGTGAGTGTCAGTGTCAGTGATCATAAATAAAGTGAACCACACTGGTGGGAGTCTCCTGTATCCGGTCTGGTGAGTTTTAGGTTAATATTTCTTGCTGGCCCTTGACTTTGGCAGCTCTTCTGTGCTGCTTGGTGGATGTGCTGCTGCTGGCCCTGGTGGTGGGAAAAGCTTCCAGTGCCCAGGAAAGCACAGGAGGAAGGTGTTGAGGTCTCTGGGAAAGGACAGGACTGGGAGAGGGACCATTCAGGTGGGAGGGATGGGAAGCATAGGCAGAAAATAGAAGGAGCCCTCAAAAACCTCCACAACTGCTGGGGAAGAGTCAGGAAAACGGGGAAGGCAGCGTGAGATGGAAATGATAGAGAGCACAGGGAGAAGGGAGTGAGAGGAACTGAAAAGTAAGGATGAGGGGGAAAAGGGACAGTATGTGTGGTTAATCAGCAGCATTCACATTTGCAGATTACCAAGGCTGTACTGTGATACTCTTAACTAATTTGGGCACTTCTAAAAGCACTGTTGCCTTTGCCTGGGCTGTGGGGCAAGGAGGTGCTTCAGTTCTCATGCAAGGCAAGACCTGGAAAAGCATTTTATCTGAGGCACCTGCAAGAAGCTTCCTGGGGTCAATAAAGCACTGATTGCCACCTAGCAGGAGGTATTAGCCCAGGCTTTGCCTCCTTTCTTCTCCTACCAAGCAACAATATTTCCAGTCTTAGGTGAGAGAAAACCTGTTCCCAGCTGCCAGCCTGGGATAGATTTCATCCATGTTTATACACTAAAGAAAATAAAGAAAACAAGCCTAATGTAAGAGTACGGGAGAAAGTTGGGCTGAAGAATCTTAAACCAGCAAATTGGGCTGAAAACCCCACAGAGAGTGCCCCTGCCAGGTTTGTCAGCTGCTGTGCTTTGTGTTGGGAGTGTGGTGAAGAGCCTTGTGGACTCGAGCTCTGAAATGGAAGTTTAAAATAAGAAATGACCTGAGCAGTGGGGCTAAGGGGCACACGAAGAGAGCCCTGCGAGGGGAGCGTGAGCCATGGGACCTCGTTTATGGGATGCTGCTGTGTCTTGGGGAGGCACAGGGTGGTTTGGTCCCGTAGTGAAGCATCCCATCCATCTCCTCTGGCAGGGCCATCGCTGATCTCCAGGGCTGCAGGGCAAGGATGAGCCTGGATGACTCCGTGTGGGCAGGTCAGTGCAGAAGAGGCAGAGCTCCTTCCCACACAGGTAAGGTGCTGCCTCACCTGGGACCACAGCACGAGGGGGAAGCTTTTGCTGCTGGAGGTGATGATTTGCACATACGACTTTGCATTTCAAAGCCTCAGTCTCCCCTTCTCTTACCAATGAAAATAGGGAGTAATTGTAGACATTGCTAGGAAAAATCCATTTTATTCCCAGGAGTGTAAATTAATTGATTCAGCCCAGGAAAAGGACCTGGGCACTGTTACAGCCAGCTCCCTGAGGGCATCTTCTTGGTGTATGGGTCTGATCAAAAATGCAAATAAGATCTTAGGAGGAGTGAGGGAAAGGATGAAAAGTAAAAAGAAAATATACTATTGTCATGATCTAAATGAGTAGTTCTTCCTTCTCTAAATACAAGACAAAATATTCACTGCTGGTCCCCAAAATGGTCTTGTGATTCTTCTGGGTGTGCAGAACAATGAAGATAGTGATCAGGGGCTGGAAACCCCCTGCCAGGGCAGAGTAAATGGCTGGTTTTGCTGAGCACTGAGGGAGATTCACCAGCCCTGGAGCAGGGGAACTGAAGCTTTGCCTCTACCAAAGATGTGGGAATGTGAAGCAGCTGGGTCTGAGCTCCACACTCCTGGCAGTCACTGACTGAACTCTTCCTCTCCTGGGTGGCTGTGGAGGCTGCAGCCCGACTGTGTCAGGGCTGCGTGGGGAGCAATAGGTAGCAAGAATGGATTTATCCTTTCCCCTTCCCTCATCCATGAGTTGCTGACTGTGTTTTGGGTCTCTTTTGCATCTTCTGAAGCTTAGAGAGCTGCTGTGACAGTCTGACCACGTGTCCTGGCACTGTTCCCTTGGCCGGTGTAACTGCTCACATGGGCTGGGTCATGCTGCCCACTGGGTTTGGAGGTGGGAGAACACCTTTTTCCCATTGGACAGGGAATATGGATGAGTTTTTTGCTGTCTCCCATAGTGCTGTATTTATGGGTTCTTCCGAATCAGCAGGGACTGTGATTCTTTGCTGACAGGGCCCCAGTCTGTCTGTGATGCTCCTGCTCCCTCCTCCTTTGGCATGTTTTTGCTGTGATCTCTGATCTTCTAACCAAAGCCTTCAGCTTGCCAGAGGCGTGTGAGGAAATGTTTGGTGGTGTTATGGGGAAGAGATGATCTCTGGGATGATCCATCGCAAGTGTGCAAACCTGGCTGCCCCAAGCTGGCGCTGTTCTTTGGGCTGTGACCATCTCAGAGGGATGTGTTGCTCCTGGGGGGCTGCGTCTCTCTGGAGCTCATGGGGCAGCCTGGATGACTGCAGCAGTCTCCGATAAAATGTGGGAAAACTTCATCTCAGATGAACCCCAGCCCTGCTGGGCTCCCAGCTGCGGTGCCAGAGGGGGTGGGAGAAGCTGCGGTCTCACAGCTGAAGGTGGAAGTTGTTGATGTGGTGCCTTCAATACTGAAAGCTTTGACTTGTACAGCTCTGAGAAATGGGTCCTTTTTGCATCTCAATTCAAGAACCCAACCCCAGGGTACCCTTTTGGTTTTAAACTGGCCGTGCCTCAGTTTTCTGTCTGTACAGGAATAATGTCACTCTTTCTTGCAGGGCTGCTCTAAGGCAAATTAATGTTTGCAAACCACTCAGATACTATGATAATAAATGCTGTGAAAGCCCAGGAGAAAATTAATAGCTCATTATTTAGCCCAGGACTTCAATAGCATGCCATGCCCAGGACACAGGGCTACGTATTGAAGGATGAGGATAAAGAAAAATATTGAATAGCTGCTCATTAAGAGAGCACTATCCATCTGGTGTACGAAAGGGGCTTTTTCCTGCAGAAAAAAAAGTGGTCCATGATCATGTTATTACACTCTGTGTTGTGATGCACCTGTACAAGGGGACTGGACTTGGGTTATCTGGATTCTGGCATTTTTCAAGTGCTTGACTGCAACCTGACTGCTCTTTTAACACGGGGGTTGTCTTTAATTTACAGCAAAGAAATAAAAATGCCAGTAGATGGCACTCCAGAATATGGACCGTCATTCCCAGCTCCGGGAGGCCAATGAAATGTGGTGCTGTGTGCCACAAATGGCTTCCCCTGCACAGCTCTGCATATTGCCTCTTCTTCTGCCTCTTTCTGGCCTCAAGTTTGGTGCACAGAGCAAAGGAAAACAAGTGGGTGAAGCAGCAGACATTGTTAGGTGGTCTCTGTGCTCTTCTTTGATCTCAATTTGTTTCTACCCTTTGGGTTTAAATTACTTGTCTAGAAACCCTGGGCTCTGCTCTCCTCGGCTGACCCTTTTTTTACGCTTTGCTTACAGCTTGTCTGTAAAATGAGATGAGAACTTAATTTGAAAGCTGTAGTTAATTGACCTAAATAAGTTAAGAACCTTCTGTTGGCTTTAATGTACAAAAAACCTGCATAACCCTGGCTCTCCTTAAACATACTATGGAGCAGAGTGGTTTTCCTGGTGCATTTTCAAGCTGCTGCTGTTTACTAACAGTTGTTTGTGGTGTGGAACTGTCTGGAGAGCCCTGCACTGGGGGAGTTGTGCTCAGTGCCGATGTGCAGAGATGGGGAGGCAGCACCAGCCTGGAATAGCTCGGTTTGACCGGGAAAGATGGACCAGGGTAATGTGTCCAAATCAGGAAAGGCTCTGGCTACAGACTGCTTGGGCTGTGTGGAAAGCAAGTCCTAGAGCTGCAGGAAGGTCTCTTTGCGTCTGCTTTGCTACCTGAGTTGGCTGCAGAGGCCTTTGCAGGCAGATTTCCCCGCTCCACGTGTGGTGTTGCAGGGCTGACAGAGGCACCTCAAGCTGGGCTGTCAGAAGTGAGGGATGGAGCAAATCCATTGGTAGCTGGGGCAGGTGCTGGAAAAGCACCTACTTTTCCAAACATGGCCTAAGCCTGACCTTTAAGATCCACGATAACCTTTCTGATCTGTGGTATCACCTCCCTGCTGGGAGTGCAAGCTCAGGCTGCCACCTCCTCTGCCCTCCCCAGCCACGGTTGTCACCCAGCCCTCCCACTGTGCCTCACCAGGGTGTCTGAGCCCTGCTTGGAGAACACCAGTTCCAGTATGGCTACAGAACTGGACCCTGAGCAAGCAGATGCTCTAGTGCTAGTTTAGCTTGGTCCAGTACTACCTGAGATAGCTGAAGCCAGAAGGAGGAGGGCTCTGACCATACCCGTATCAGAACAGTGATCTAAAATGCTTTTCGGCTGCATCTACATCATTCTTCTAATCCAGACAAGTTCCTGGACTAGAGAACTGCAGAGAAGAGGATGAGAAGATAAAGGGCACAGCATTAGCCTCCAGCCCAGCTGCCTGGAAAACTGCGGAGCTGGGCTCTGGGCATTGGCCAGGGGCAGGAGACCTTGGTCTCACCTTTGAGGCTGCTGGAAACCCATTGTGTGAACTTAGTCAGACAGCAGTCAGCCACTTCCCCTCTCTGGGCTGCAGTTTTCCTCTTTTAAGATAGGTCAGACAATAGCCTGGCTTCTTTGTGAAAGCTCTTGCAGCTCTGTGACTGAGATTTCCCAGTTTCCTGTTCTTCAGGTGGTAACACTAAGTCAGGTGGGGAGGAGGGACTTGGAAAGAGACAGTAAAATGAGATCATGGATTTAGATCCAAAATACAGACTTGTCTGGGTCTACCATTTCAGAAATGTATTTTTCAGCAAATCCTCTAATCTTTAGTTATTTGCAGGCTCTGTGAGATGGAGGGGGCAGCTGGAGGTCTGTGGAGTTGGAAGGGGAGTCCTCTCAGGTCACAGGCTGAGTGTGCTCGAGGTGTTGGTGGCATTGGCTTGGGTGCAGTGCCGGAATGGATTCACTGATTTGAAAAAAGAGATACATGTGCCAAAGAATAACCAATTCAGCAGTGATTTGCTGTCTCAAAACCCCTCCTTCAGTGCCATGCAATGACAGATAATGGCACTGCTTCTTTGGAGGGATGTCATGTACTGTCAAAGAATTGCCAGTGCACTTCTAAGCTGAGTGGAAGAGAATTCTAGAATATCCCGAGTTTGAAAGGACCTGTGAGGATCAGAATCCAACCCCTGGCTCCACACAGGGCAACCTTGAAGCTGAACCATGTATCAGAGTGTTGTCCAAGTTGTGTTTGAGCTCTGGCAGGCTCGGGGCCGTGACCACCTCCCTGGGGAGCTGGCTCCAGTGCTTGATCACCCTCTCAGGGAAAAGTTTCTTCATCACAGCCAATATGATCCTCCCCTGATGCTGCTTGAAGCCATCCCCTTGCACCCTCTCACTGGGCACCAGAGATGGAGATCACAACCTTCCTCCGCACTCTTCCCCACAAGGGAAGTGCAGACAGCAACGAGGCCACCCCTCAGCCTGCTCTTCCCTAAGCTGAACACACCAAGGGTCCTCAGCTGCTCCCAGAAATGACTCCCTCTAGACTTTTCACCACCTTTTTGCCCTCTTTTGGACACATTCTGCTGCATTTATGTCCTTGTCTGGTGGAGCACAACACTGCTCACAGGTGAGGCTGTGCAGTGCTGCGTGCCCTGGGACAATCCCCTCTTTGGGCTGGATACCTGTGCTGTGCTTGGTGCACCCCGGGTGTGTCTGGCCCTTCTGGCTGCTGGGGCACTTTGGGGAGCTTCCCATCACCCAAACCCCCCCCAGGACCCCTTCTGCAGGCTGTGCTCCAGCCTCTTGTCCCGCAGGCTATATTTACATCAGGTTTGCACAGTCCCAGGTGCAGAATGTGGAACTTGTTAAATTTAATTCAATGATGATTGCTCAAAGCTGTAATGTAGGAAGATCTGTCCATAAGGCCTCTGTACCTTCAAGAGAATCAACTGGTCTTCCTAATTTAATATTGTTGGCCAGTTAGTTTGTGTTCAACTCCTGTGTCCAAAACAATGAGGAGCTTGGGCTCTAAAATTGAGCTCTGGAGAACAACAGGACTGACTGGCCACCAGCCATATGTTACCCCATTTGCTACTGGAGCCTGAGCCTTCAGCCAACTGTTTTGTACATGTCTAGCTGCCTGCTGGATGCTTTGTCCAGAAGGTGACTCTGAGAGATGGCATCAGGAGCTTTGCTAAAATCCCCAAAACTCACACTCACTACCTTCCTCTGCCCACTGGGTGGGTAATTTTGTTGTAAACGGATATTCAGGAAGTGTCAGGCATGACTGTCCCTTCATCAGCCTTGGCTTTGTCCACTGACCGAATTGTCTCTCACGTGTTTTTCAGTAACTCCTGGAATGATCTTCTCCATAATTTCACCAGGCACTGATGTGAGACTGACAGCCCTGTAATTACCAGGGTTTTCATTCTTGCCCTTTTTGAGAATTGGAACGACATTTGCCAGCTTCCAGTTGACTGGGACTGCTCTGGGTTCCCAGGACCACTGATGGATAACGGTGAGAGGGCTCACAATAACATCAGCCAGCTCCTTCTGTCCCTTGGGATGAATCCTATCAGCCCCCATTGTCTTAAATGCATTCCGTTGCAGCAGCAAGTCCTGTACAGATTTAAACTTAACTGGGACCTTATCCCTCCCTCAGTCAGGATCCTCCAGCCTGGGGCTCCAGGCACCCCTGGTGCTACAGATAGAGGTGAAGGAGTTAAATGTCTCTGCTTTATCTTCATCCCTTTTTGTGAGGTGACCAAACCCATCAAGTAACACGCCAGTGGTTGGGGTTTGGAGGGAAGGCGAGCGCAGACCCCGGGGTGAGAGGGGCCCTGGGGATGCCCTGAGCTGAACTCTCAGTGGGGTCACCTCACACCTCCCTCTGCTCACACATCTGGCCCAGGACTGGTACCTGTTGCTGCAGGGAGACATCCCTGCCATGTTAATTGTAATAATTACAGCCCATGGTAGCAGAGGGGAAATCTCTGGCCGGGGAGCGTCGCCTGAGCCAGCAGTGGGAAACAGATGTTCCCCACTACATTTACTCTCTGAGTGAGAGTACAGCAGATGCAAAACAGCATTAAAACGGTAGCAAGGCTGTAAATACAGCTTCTAATTACTACACCAGGTAATGTCAGTCACAACAATCCAGATTTCTCCCAAGGATGCCCTGCGAGCAGGTGGGATGTATAAAGTCTTTTAAAAAATGGATTTGTTGGGTTTTTCCTCTCCCTTTAATGGCACAGAGATAAACTTGCTCTCTTAGGGCAGCAGAGGAGAGCGTCACAGCCTTTCTGCTTGGTGTATCTTTGGTACAGTGTGCTGAGAATAACCACGGAGATGGGAACAGAGAATCAAATACAGAGATTTGGGGATGGGGAGAGGTGGGTGGAGGAAGCTGCCTAGTATGGGAATAGTGTGAGCAGGAAGGGAAAGGAAGGAGCAGCAGTGAAGAGCTCTAAGAGACAGTGTGAGTGACGGAGAGAGAAAATAGCACTGAGCTGGGTGGCCCCAGCTGACTTCTTGGAAGTTGCAGTGTTTGCTATGGAGAGGAGCAATTTGGGATTCTCTGGGCTCTGTCAATGCCTGAGTCACCTTGGTGGTGATATAGTAAAAGGTAATTGATGGAAATGTTCCCCCTGGTTCTCTGCTAACCATTCTGTTCCTCAGTCTGATATGGGGTTTAAAACTCTGCTGAACATGGACTCACTTCAGCATTTTTAACGTCTTCATAGCACTGGAGTTTCCCCTGCATGTTCTGGGGTCCCTGCCTTTACAATTTGGGAATGCAAGTCCAAACGACTTGGTTTGTACATAATTTCTTTCTTCTAAAACAGGAGTCACTCTTTTTTCAGAGGTGACTTGGTTTGAAGGGGGTGGTAAAGATATGTTGTGTCGCCATAGTTTCATTTTTAAGGTGGAAAGGCCTTTCCAACATGGCTGATATAGCTCTTCCTGAAGCTGGGAGGAATGTGACTGCCCAGGTCCTTGTGAGCCTTGGAGTCACAGCTGCTGGGTGCTTTGCAGCTCCAGATTTGAGTTTCCTGAGGCTGGGTGTTGGCTGATATTCAGTGTTAGCATCATCCTGCTGGGATTTGGGGCTTGTGGAGGGACCTGAGCCATGGAGCCGACCTTGGTGTGAAACAGCAGCAAGGCCTTGGGGTACCCTGCAAAGGAGATGTGCATTAGCATGGACACACCTGTGTCTGCCTCTAACAGAGCTGGTCAGTGACTCCTGCATCCCTTTAAGAGGTTAGGCAGGTTTCATGGAAAAATATGGACTATAGCAAGATATTTGGAGCCTGCATATGTCATGAAAGAGAGAGGGAAATGCATTTCCTTCTTTTCCTTCCTGTAAGTGCTCCTCCAGTTTTGTTACTCTATCTGCTGTAGGTGGGAATGATGTGTAGGCACTGAAGTGAGAACCTTCAGGATAGTCATGGATTACATGCAAGTGTGAAGATCAGTGCCTGCCTGGAGTTTATTTTGGATATTATAGTGTATTACAGACATTTCTGAAGCTGATGCTCAGCTTTTCTTTCTGCTCCAGAGCCCACTTGCCCACCCACCTGCCCGCAGCCCTTCGCGTGAAACTGGAGAGGCAGAAAGTGAGGTGAAAACACTGGCTGAGCCTGAGGGGTGTGTGGGGAAGGCTGGTCCTTCTGCCTGGAGGAGGCAGGGGTCACCCAGCCTGTCCTGTCCCTCGCTGGGACACGCCACAGGACGCTGCAACCTGGCACAGCCCCATGGGACCACTGAAGAATAGCGATGTGTCACCACACACACGAACTGCAGCACTGTCACAAACCAGGAAATAAAATCCCCCCTCTCTCCTCTCAATCAAATTAAGAGGAGAGAGCAGCAGAAAGTGCATTAACTAATCAAACTGTGATTTCAAATTGATTATTGCAAATTGCCAACCATAACAATTCTACTAATGGCAGTGATTTAAAAATAAAAAAATAATAAAAATAGAGCCTCCCTTAGGCACTGGGCTAACCCTGTCCTTGCTGGTGGGCGAGGGCTGGCTGTACATCCTGACCCTTGTGCAGGGCTCTCTCCCTGGCTCTGGAGCAGTGGATCAGCCCCTAATCCAGGCAGTGTGGGAGCAGATGCTTGACTTGCTGCTGTTTCTGCTGCTCCCACCCTGGTCTGGCACGGCAGGGCTGGAGGCAGTGATTTTTGGTGCCCAGATGCGGGCAGCAGCCCTGTGCACTCTCCCAGCGGTTTCCCTGGCAACCAAGTCATCCTGCCAGCAGCCTGCAGTGCCAGAAAATAAAACAAGATGACACTACAGCTCCTCGAAAAGGAGAAAAAATAAAAACAGCCCCCCAGGAAAACGCCAACAACCTGTGTCCTGTTTTCCCCAGCCCAAGCCGTTGGCCCCTTCCTGCCAGCTCCCAGCCTCTGCTGGTTATGCCCTTGTCCAGGGAGGAGCAGAAAGCACTGGACCTTGAAGGATGCCAGTCAGCTCAGGAAGATGCTGGAGGGCTGGGAACCTGGAATATGTCTCCTGTGTGAGCTGGGATCAGGGTCCTGGTGGAACGTTGGCCTTGTTCCTCTGTGCTCATTCCCTGGCCAGCTGAGGTGTTTGGCTGTGTGTGTTGAGAGCACCATGGGGCAAGGAGTTTGAAGGCTCCTGAACTGCCTCAGATCCGAATTGTGGCACAGGTAACAGCAGCAATAGTCCATCTCTGCCACAAATATGGCGTAAGTGCCCATCACTTTCTGGGCTTCCCACTCTCCTGTGGTCACGGCCAACCTTGTGTGGCTTTTGTGGGCCTCCAGTGGACCTGAGGCCTTCTGATCACAGGGCTGCTTTGGCTCCCTGATGAGAGGGCACACTGGCTGTGTGCTTTGAGGGGTTGCATGGTCCTGTGTGGTGGTGACATGATTAGGAACAGCCCCCCTAGAAGGTCTGTGAGGTAGGTCCATGTATTGGAGGTCCACCTGTGGTTTTTGTGGAATGAACCCTGTTTGCTGCCTGTAACAGTAGGTCCCAGCTCTTTCTTTTGGATGAGTTGCGTTGATCTTGTTGGACAAAATAATAAATCATCCTCTCACTTTGTCTCTCTCCTACTTGCCAGTTCTTGCCTGATCAAAGTGTTTTGCTACAAGAGTGTTGGTACAAAATCCAGAGCAGGCACCTCCCACCCTGTATGTCTTTCCAGCTTTGTGATAGCTCTTCCAAGGACATGAGATCCTACACGTTGTGGAAAATTGCTCTGGAGACTAAATATGACTAATAACAAAATATTAGATCAGTTAAAGTGATTTATCTGTTTTTAACAATATACAACCAAGTCCTTGTGTGTGGCCTTCCTACTTTGAGCAATGCAAAGGCAAGGCAGGGGTATTTTTTGGATCCATATGATGGGTCAGCAGGAGGACTTCTGGACACAACTGAACATGTAGGGACTGGAAATCTTCGAAAGTGGGAGAGAGATTTCTATAATGAAATCTGTCATTCCAGATAACACCTTCAGGGTTGGGAGTGTGTGTGGACACTTGCAGAGGCGTTTTTTACAGGTTAAACCAAGTAGTCTTGGGGATTGTTTTGTTTCTTAGGCCATGCTGTCTTGGGTTTTTTTGTCCTTTTTTTTTTTTTTTTGGTCTATTAATACAAAACGTCTGTTTGTCTGACTTTGCCCAGCCCTATGTTCCTTTTCTGAACTACTTGGACAATTCCTGCAGATTTTACAGGATAGCTTGCTTGTGTACCTCGTTTCCTAGAGAAACAAGATCAGAGTTTCCTTACACAGTCCATCCCGCTGCTATTTTGTGTAATATAAAACTTCCAATCACTATAAGGGTTTCCTCCAAGGCAGTTATAATTGCAATGGTAAAATCTCATAACTTCTCCCATCTGTGGGAGACACGAGGAAAACTAGAGAGCCACTCAGTTGCACATGTTGAGTAAAACATGTGTTCATCCAATTTGTTTATCTAAAGCAGTTTTGCTTTGGTGGATCAAAACACTCCACTGGCAGAGTTGTGTTTGGGAACAGAGGTCCTGCTTTCATTTGCTACTGATGCCTCTGTTTATATCTAATTGGCTTTATTAGTCCAGGAGCTCATAATCGTGAGTACTTGTGCCCAGGTTGCCTGATGCTCATGCTAACCCATTGGGGTTGAATATAATCACCATCTCCCTTTGATTACCATAAACATTTGATAACCTGGTCGCTGCTGGCAGTTGGAGAGGTTTTATCACTGTTCTCGAGGGAGTTTGTTCCTCTGGCTCAGGAACACCTCGCTAATGTCAAGGAGATAATTTCTATGGAGAAGCTTATCCTGTTTGTACAGGACAAGTCTTGGGACTATAGAGTTACCAGGTAGGTTCTGTTCGTTTCTGAGTGAGCAAAATATTTCTAAGATGGCCAAACCTTTGCTGTTCTTGTCTGTTTAAGTCAAGGGGCACTTGGAGGGCCCCATCCTCCTTTCCTTGTCTCTGTCAGTGTTCACAGAGGCCAGGGGATCCCCCTTCAAGGAAGGGAGAATGGCATCTCTCCAGGGAAGGCAAATGAACTGGTTTGGTGACCCTCTTCCAGTCCATGTCCAGCTTTAGGAAGACCAGATGATTCTTCCAATCATGTCCCATCAAATGCTGTCACTTCCTTGTCACACAGCTCAGGAACTGCGTCCTGCTCCCTGCCCAGGGCTGGTGCATGCTGCCGCCTCAAGCTCTTTGCCCTGGTGAGAGAGCAAAAAGGCAAACTTGTGAGGAACCAGTCATTCCTGGGAGAATGGCTAACAGGTAATCACCACTTCTTTTTCCTTTTTCATGTGTTCTTTTTCTTCTGTGGTTGTAGAAAGAAGGAAAAAAAAGTGAGGGAAAAGAGTAAAGATGTCATGACAAGTCTGAAATAATAAATGCAAGCTTCCCTGAGTGGATGGGGAAGTAGAGAAAATATTGACAAAAAAATTCAAAATAATGGTTTACTCTGAATACAGAAAACAAAACCAGTGCCTTCATATTGTCTGTAGTATTTTCTGTTTTTCTCCTTGCTCCATTAAAACCTCAATAATATACAGGAGTCTATTAAGGATTTCCAAGATGAAACCAAGTTTGGTCATTATCACAAATGGCTCTTTGGTGGGCTGTATAAAAAGAGTGAATGGTCTCACTGTGGTTCTTAGTGGAAACATGCCCAAATTACAAACCCACGGATTCTGCTGCCCTTTCAGCAGGACTGACAGATGCTGCAGGGAGTGAGGGGGCTTCTGACTCTTCTGCTGGCCCAACCTAACACCCTGTTTCAGGACTGATTCTGCCCCAGGCCCCAAGAAGGCAGCATCTCTGGAATCCTTTTCTGGGACAATCCTTTCAATTTTATTTCTGGAAATCCTCAGGGAAGTCTGAGCCATGGCCACTCTTGCTGCTCCTGCAGAGCTCTCCTGGGAGTCTGGGCCCAGCAGCTTTCATCTGCACTTAAGTCAGACTATTACCATGTATTTTTTAAACCTGCACATCTCTTCCACGCACAGAGAAAGGCTGATGAACGCAGCATTTCTGGCAGCCTTTGCTCTCTCGTGCCTCTGTTAGGACTCTCTCACCTGTGGAGTACAAGTCCTAAGCCTTTCCTTCACGCTGGGTGCAGCCAGCAGGATTCCCATGAGCTGGTGGTGAGACCTCCCAGCAAAACCTCAGCAGTCCTTGACCGTGCTCCCCAGGGGCAGGATGCAAAGCCCACCTGATTGAGGAGACCCCAAATGCATCTGTAGAACTGACTCTTGGAGCCTTTTTACTGTACAAGACCAATCCCTTTGTCACTTTGCCTATTAAGAAGATGGGAGAGACAAATTTAGACCTGAGGATGAAGCTTCTCTATGGGATAGCAACAAAACCAACTCTGCCTCTTGGAAATGGAAAACAGAGGCAGCAAAAGAAGAGATTTGCTGGGATCTGGCAGTTTATACTGTCATTTTCTTTGGTCTATTGCCAAACAGCTACAGTCTGTGCTTGGGGAAAACACAGGGATGAGTCAGTCTTCTGCACTCAGGTTATTACAGGCACCTCTTGCAGGCTCTAATTTAGACTCGGTGAGTGGATTTGAGCACTCAGTTCCACAATGTCCTACTGCTTGTGGGAGGACAAATCTTTGGCCACAGGGTCTGGCCACCTTCACACACCTGTGAGGGGAAATTAAAACCTCCCTCAGCTGACCTCTGGAAGAACTGCCCATCGCTGAGCCAAAGGAGCAGCCAAACACCCCCTGCTAGAGGCAATCCCTCAGAAGGGATTTGGCACTGGGTCGGTGGCAGAGGGATGCCATGCACGGGTGGCTTGTGGCAGGCCTGGTTCTGGTGCGAGGAGCTGGGGGGATGAGGATGCACGAGGGGCAGCGCTGCAATCCCAGGGCTCGACTGCCTGGCATCACTGACAGGCTTGGTTTGTGTGGGATCCAAAAACCAATGGGGCAGCCAGCCCTGCCCGGGGCCTCTCTGCAGCCCTGCTGCATGTTGTTGTCCCTTTTAGGAGAAACGTCAAGAGGAGTGAAACCCAGGAGGGATTTCTTAGGGATTTTTGTGCCTCCACAAGCCAGCAAGGCTGCCTAAGGAATGCAGCCTCACGGCTGAGTCACCCTGCCGTACTCGGGTCATGTTGGACACAGTGATGCCCTTCTGAACTGTCACCTCCATGGGCTCTGGAGGGGTCAGTGCCCATGCTTTTGTGGAGGGAAATGCTGTCCAGGCCTTGTTCTGACAGCTGCTACAGGGTCTTTTGTGGTTTAGGTGATTCTTTTCTTGCTAAGAAGGAAGAAAAAAAATTTTAATACTGTCCATGTTACATTTTAAAGGTGATAGAAGGAATAACATGGATATGTTAGGGTGCTGGTTGTTTGGACAACCTGAACCTGTCTGGAAGTCCTTATGAAGAGCTCCCTGAGTAAATATACTTATAAATTTGAGGAGCATGAGGAGGTCTGTGTGCTCAATGCCCCCTGAATGCCACAGCAATGGGTGTGCTTGGACTACAGGGCTCTGCCTGTCTGCAGCTGTGCTGGTCTGCTCTGAACAAGGGAGCCAAACCTGAGTCAGTGTGGAAATTTTCCAGACTTTTTCATCTATTACTCATAAAGTTTTGATGAACAGATTGTGATCCAGAGAGCTGCTATTCTCTGCACCATGCAGTCAGTCAGTGTACAAGGACAAAGTTCCTGACTGGCCAGCCTGCTTAGAAAATGTACCTATTCCTTTTGAGCTTAGTGTGCTTTCTCTGAGCTTTTCTTTTTTGTATATACAATTGTAGCTGCTGTGGGTGGAAATAGGAAATTATCTCATACAGTGTATGATGAAAAATAAAAATAAAAGGAAGGAAAAAAAAAAGTTTCATTTCTCTGTTCCCAGCAGAGAACTTTATCTGGCATATTTTATTGCAAATAGCAATTCCAGTGGACTTACAAAAATAATTTTCTGAGCTTAGTTTCTGCTAAAAAGCAGGTCTGAATGCAAGCTGGTTTTTTAATTAACTAGGTGGTTTGTAATCAATTCTACCCTGCCAGGGACGAAAGTGGCTAATTCAGTGTCATGATTGTGAAAGTACTAGCAGGAAAATGTCTCTATACCCAGACAAAAGAATCCTCCACAAACAAGCACTCGTGTCCAAAGCTAATTTGAATGTTAAACACAAAAGATATTAAGAGTTTTTTTGATGTTTTACTCTTATTTGGACACTTGTGCTGTTTAACTCTGCAACTACCTGTTTGTGGCTGGGCTGAATTAAGCCCTGCTGCATTCGTTAGCATATCCAAGAGCTTAGTAATACAATCAGGCACTAATGCATTCATTTTCTACTTGACTGCTCATTCATTGAGATGTTAGTACATAGGAAGAATATGATCAGGGTGACTGTGGGATGAACTAATCAATTCATAATGAATAATCCAAAAATACAGATGTCCTCAGCACAGACTGAATTCAGCAGAACGGGAGGAGAGCAGCTGGAGGAGACCCCAGCAAAGGGGGATGTTCAGCCCTGAGCTGCCATCACCTTCTTCCCCAAAAACCCCTTGGGCAGAGCTCACTGGGAGCCAGTTCAAAAGCTGCAAACTGGGTGCATCTGGAGCAGCCTTGGGCTGCACACAGACCTGGCCACCTTCACTGGGGCTGCAGAGATCTTTATTTGCAGAGGCTGAGAGGGGAGACCTGCCAGGGTTTCCTCAATGGCAACTGCTCTTTCTGTTTGCCTTTCCTCATCCCAGTCCCTGCCAGGAATTTGTCATCTGTTGTTTTGTTGGGATTTTTTTTCTGATTCTGAGCAGCTTGCTCTCACTGTTTTCACTTTAACTTCTCTCGGGGGAGTTAATTATTACAGATAGTTCTGTGTAATCTTCCTGACTGCAAATAAGAAAGCTGAGCTGTGGCCAGAATCCATTTTAAGCTGGGGCAGTACAAACACTTGTACAGAAATCAGAATGGGTGCAGGTCATTGTATCTGTGTCTCAAGTGACAGCAGAGGTTTTGAAAGCCACTTTTTTTACTTTAGCAACTCTCAACCAACTATCTGAAAATGCTGTCACAACAGACACTGAGTGTTGTCCCTTTATCACCACTTTTCAGCAGAAGACGTGGAGAGCAGAAAGGGCTGGGTAATTTCCTGGAGGCTACCTGGGTGTGTGCTACATCTGATCCAAGAATAAGGGGACTTCCCCTGCAGTGCCCCTGAATCCTGGCTGCCTCTCGTAGGAGTCTCCTGCTCTTGCAGGAGGCTTGAATGCAAAGGCTGGACAAATTATTGAATGTAGATTTTCATCCCTCTGCTTTGCAAACCTTGGACTTCCCCTCCACACACAGCCCTTTCAGTACTGCTGGTGGCTCTTTTCTCATCCTTGCACTAGAAAATGCTCCTTTTCAATTCCTAGAGACGAGAAGGTCACCTGAGTTACTCCCACTTGAAAGTGGATGTGACTGGAGCCATTTCCCTTCTTGAGTCTGGAAATGTCCTGGGTTTCTTGGGCACAACCAAGACCAGGACCTGTGCCTCACAGACAACTCCCATTCCTTACAAACAGCAGTGCTGCACCCCAGCCTGTTGGTCCAGTGCCACAGCAGGGATGTGGCAGCACGTGAGCTTCTGCTTTGTTTCAAAACAAACCAACGTTCAGTCTGGGAATGGGGCTTTTGATGCCCAGGAGCAGTTCAGGGATCCTGTGGAACGATTCCTGCTGGCAGGGTGATGGTGAGGTGATTAATGTGTCTGTGATTAGCCCCGAATTGATGTGATGAGCCTAGTTACACCCATAGCAGTGTAAACACTGCAGTCCTGAGTTGCTTTCCTAGAGGACCGTGTGGATGGGATTATCCACCTTGGGGGTGAACCCATTCCTACATCATGCTTCATTCACATTAAACCAAAAGATTTGCAAGTAAATTCCAAGAAAACTGAAACGCAGGGGTTCACCTGTCCCGTAGGGTGGAGGCTGCGTGGTGAGGGGAATTGAGGGGCTCAAGGAGGGGGAAGTTGAGAGAGATTCAGCAAAGAGAGGGAAAGTTCAGCCTGAGCTGTGTGTGCCTCTGAGCGTGCCAGTGCGCCTGCGCCTCTCCGTGTGTGGGATTTTCCTTCCCGTTCTTTCACCGCCCAGTGTTCTTTATTGTCTCTTGCAGGTAGATCACTCATTGCTATAAATTTTCTTATCTCCAGTGCTTTTCCAATTATGGATAACAACAGGAAAGCAGTCATTGGTTTCTAAAAGGTCATCAAGATATAGGGCTTGATTGGGAAGGGGATGACTTATGGAGTTGGCTTGTATAAATCTGGGGAAGTTTTATGCACAAGTCAGGCACGAAATGTAAGTGAGATTCATAAAAAACAGAGATTTACACTGGCTTCAGTTAGCAGAAATCAAAATGGTTATGAAAATTTGCCATTCTCTCTATGCCTGTAAGCTTTAGATGTGTTTTTCAAGTGCCCGTGGTGCTGGGGAAGGGCGGTCCTGCCCCCCTGGGCCAGAGGATGCTCAGGGCACAGAGGTGTGGTAAATAGGAGCTTCTCCCACACCTTGCCTTGCCAGTCATCTAGAGGTGACCTCCTCCATGCATGAGAGGGAATTTGGTCTCATCTGAGTGCTGGCAGCACCCGGTGACAGTGATGGCTGGGGCAGAGCCACTTCTCCGGTGACACCAGGGTTATTGCTGCTGTCTCTCCTTGCACCCACAAAGTCACTGCAGATTCGTGGGGCTTCAGTCATTGACTTTGTCAGGTTTGTGTGGTGTCGTGAGCCTGCCCAGGTCACAGCTGGACACTCCTGGTTTTCCATCAGGTGGCAGGAACTGGGGAGTGCTGGAGCCCGGGGGGCTGTGAGCAGAGGAGACCCTTTCCTCCCCAGCTGTGGTACAGGCAGCAGTTACATCCCAAAGGGTTGTGTGCCTTCCACACGTGCTGACAGTGTCCGTCACCTCAGCAGCACAGCCATCACTGCTGCTGGGGACACAAGGGGACAGCCTGTCTGCCATTGCTGGGGCAGTGGCTCCTGTGCATGCACAGCAGTGTTGTACTGCAGGGCCTGGCTCCATTTCCATGAGAACAAGAGTGAAATGCTTCTCCTGTTTTGTGTCCTGACTTGTCCCACAGCATCCCCAGCCATCAGGATCTCCTGGTTCCCTGTGCTGCTGACCTGCCTCTCCCTGGCTTTTCTTCCATCCAAAGGATGCCAAAGTATTAATACTTTCGTAGAGGATCACAGGCACACAATATGTTTCCAAGCTGTAAAATTACGTAGTTTGTGCAAAATACAGTCGGTAGCAGGCAACAGTTCAAGGCAGAAGAGGGAGGACTGCTGACAACTCCATTTTGGGCTCTTAGCTGAGGTACTGAAGTTGTGAGCCTCATCAGCCCAGCTACTGGAGAGTCAGAGTGGAGAGAGGAAGGTCTGCCCAAGGACAGCTCATCCTGTCTGGAGCCCTGGATGTCTGTCTGGAGGCATCTCTTGCTCTGTTTCCCATGGAGGAATCAATCCCTGGGTGACTGTGGTCCCACTAATGTCAAGTTGCAGGGAAGGAACGTGGGCTGCAGGGCTGAGGTGATGGGTATCAGCACCACAGAGCCTCAGCAGAGCAGGGCATGGGCCCTCACAGCCTTCCTGTGAGGCTCTGAGCCTGCAAGACAGGCCGAGCTCAACCACAGCACGTGAGATAAAGATAAGGCAGAAACGTTGGCTTGCATGTGCCTTTTCCAGGTGTGCAGTTTCCCTCTTTTCAACAAAAATGCTGTGTAGGTACAGTTTCCAAAGCAGCTGATGTGGCCAATGGCTGGGAGCAAGGCAAGGAACCAGAGGTTTTGGCATCTCTGACCACATGGCCTCTCAGCACCCAAACGTGATGTGCAACACAGCAGATCTGTCTGCCCTCTACACCTGCTTCAAAACCCAGAGTCAGTACAGAGGGGTCTGGCAGCAAAAAAGGTGTTGGGAGCTGCCACAAGCCACTTAACCTCCCGACTAATGCACAAAGTCGTTCCTGTCACAGCTGTCTGAACAATACATTTGCCAATTAAGTTAATTCAATCAAATCCCTTGTATCCAGCAGAAAGGGCAGAGCAAATCCAGGTGAGGGAGAGAGAACAGAGCCAAAATTCCCCTCTATGTCACACAAAAGCAGAACAAAGGGGGTGTGTGTGTGTATAAATATTTATGAATAATTGCACTGCGGAGACACAGCATAGTTGATGACTCAAAAGCTGTTTCCTGGGATGTGTCCTCCCCACCTGGGAAGTGATGGAGTGACCTGGGGATCCAGCAGGTGCTGTGCTAAGGGCATCACTCCCACTTTACTGGTTCAAGTGCAAGAAGGATGTGCTGGAGGTTTGTTGGCCCGGCGGAGGCTCCGCTCGCCCTGTGCTCAGGGATGTGACTCCACTCCCTACTGTCCAAAGCAAATCCATGTGGAGATGCCAGTGCCCATCTCCAGCTTGGAGGGCAGAGGGGTGGTTGTGAACAGGGTTCCTGTATTTTTCAGTGTTGAAGCCTCCTCTACCTGCGGAGAGGTTCACCAGGTACCTCCAGGTGTGTTTGGAGGCTGGACACCAGCACTAGAGGGGTGTGCAGGGTGGAGCCCACGTGGTGTAGCACAGGTTTCAATGGCTGCTGACAGATCCAATCACCAAGAGGAGTCCCAAAAGAAAGGATGAAGGCCTGTGGCAAGACTGGAATGTGCAGCATATCAGAGCTGTTCCTGTTCCAGGGGGAATGTTCAATGCATTTGCTGCAGGCACTCCACTGGAAGCGGGATACAGACACAGCCTGCTATGATGGGGCAAGGAAAAACCAAGCGAAACTCTTCTTCCTTGACCTGTTCAATCCTGCTGGGGTGGCCCAAGGTCTGCCTAAATGAGGATGTGATGCAGTCCTGCAGTGGGAAAGGTCAACAATCAGGGGCTGCCCGTCGCTGGTGCAGGATGATTAAATTGGGCTCTGCCAGGCTGTGCTGCAATTTGGCTCGCTGCCTATCTGTCTTGCCAGGTTAAATATATCCAGAGCCACGTGGAGGTCACGGTCAAATCCAGGAGATCCAACCTCATGCAAATTATGCTCCTGATGCCCCAGTCTCACAAGAGTTTGTAGGAGTGGTGCTGATCGCAGCATCCCTGCTCCGACCCCGGGGTTTCTACAGCATCCTGGCAGTGGCTCTCCCATCCAGGGAGAGAAAAATTGTCAGTTCCTCTTTTTTTTTTTTTTTTTTTTGCCTTTCTCCCTGCCTTGTAGGCCTTGTTGGCAGGACAAAGAATGGCAACTGAGCTGAGATGCCTGTTCCCAGATTGACACCCGCTGAATGCGGCCACTCGTAATCACTGCCGAGGAGCATTTATCACCTCCTCAGACTCTAATGTGGGGAGCAGGTGTCTGACCTGCGATGACAAAAGCACGCAGTGGTGGTAGGAAGGAAGGAAATAGATAAGATGTCATTTTTCAGCACAATTTTTCTCTCTTTAATGTTCCCCTAGATTATGGGAAACAATCATGGGATGGGGGACGCCGGTGTTTTATGGTGTCAGAAGGGTTTAAGGTTTTAGGTGCAAAGAAAAAAAAGTGATGTTGGATCCCACTATATTATGGGGTATTTATAGGACACACTAAGTTGGGGTTTTTTTCAATTTATTTACTTGAGTCAAGAAAGATAAATGGGAGTCTGTATCCGAGTAGTTGTATCCAAAGGAAATTAAAAGAAGCAGAGTTCTCTTGAACTTGGCCTCCACTTATGGCAGAAAAATGACACAGAAATGACCCTTCTTAGATTAAAGAAATGCTCACGCCTCAAAGGAGGTGGTAGAAATTAGTCTGTAAAAATCTTTCCTTCTCATATTACACATTTTCTGCTTTTCTTCATCTCTACTTTAAAAGGTATAAAAATCCACCAACTTTGCTGTGCTCTCTTCCACTGCCATTTCTGAACACACTCCTCTGTGTGACCCACGAATGCTGCTTTAATGCTGACTTCACTCTTCTATCATTGAACGTATTTCAAGATGGAAAATGGTTTTAACTTTCCTGATCTGCAGTTTTGGGTTTAAAACCTCATCTCTCATTTTAATAATAGTAATAATCCTGTTCTGAGCTGCTTTCATGTTTTCCATCCGAAGAGCTGGCAAATGTCCTACGCATTTAAGCATCACAACATCCTAAGGGCCAGTGAGTGCAAGCTGCCAGCATTCAGATCCAGTTCACTGCACAAATCAGAGCTGTTTGTAGTTGAAACCTTGTTCTAGAGTCATTATTGCAACGTACTGATGGGAAAGGGGGAACTGAGAGGCAGCAGGATCTCACATTGGATACAGTCAGATGAATCACAGGATTGTTAAGGCTGGACAAGACCTTTAAGATCATCAAGTCCAGCTGTCATCCCAGTACCACCATCACCTTCGCCACTAGACCATGGCCTCAGGTGCCACATTCATGTGGTTTTGAACCCTTCCAGGGATGGTGACTCCACCCCTTCCCTGCACAGTCCACTCAAATGCTTTACAACCCTTTCCGTGGAAAACATTCCATGAAAAAATGATGGCACCAACCCATCTCCACATCCCTGGGCTCTTGGGCAGGGAGAGCTGTTTGCAGGTCAGCCTGGCAGCCTCTGGCTGTGGGAAAAGCTCACTGGAGATGCTGAACAGACTTCAGCCCTTGTGTTGTCTCCATATGCATGTGAGTTACTTCAGGGCTCTCTGGGAGGATTTGGGAGCAGTTGTGGCTGCTGTTGAGCACTAAGAGAACAGCTTCTGCAAGAAGCAGTTTCCTCCTCTGTGGTTTATTTGATTGATTGAGATTGATTAGCGTTAACTAATCCTAGAGATAATTTGGAGCCAGAGGCTGCACAACACGTATAATGGGTCTCTATTCTCTTTGCTAAATGGGAATAAACCAGATTTTCTTTGGCTTCAAATTTCCGAGCGGTGAGGTCTCTGTGCACCCCTTACACACCTTGTGTCTTGCTCTTCCCCCGAGAGCTGCAGTGTCTGAGCTCAGAGCCAAGATCCCCATTACAGAATGACCCCATCCTGCCAGCACGGCTCCATGCACACTTTCCATGCGGAGGAAGAGCCACGAGGGATGAAGGAACAGTGTCTGGGAGACAGGCACCACAGGCTTGCCCTGCACAACACACGGGGGCGAAGAAGAATTCCATGAAGCACTGTTAGTAAAGGAGAGGGGAGGAAGGGGCCAGAAAGGAGAGGTGAATGTGGGAGACAAACCCTGCAGGGGGGATTGTCTCTGCACCCAGAGATGTTCTCCCTCCTGTAAGCAGGAGCATCCAGGCCCATCAGCACAGTTTATCTGAGCAGAGCCTCATCGCACTGGGTCACGCGTTGGCACCACGAGATCGCAGGGTGGCCTCTGCACATTCACATCAGCTTCCAAAGCAGGTCTCCATATCCTTGAAAGTCAACCCGTCAGAAATGACAGGAGTGAGGAAGAATTTACAAGCCCACCTCTTTTTGTCCTTGAGGGGGTGTTCTTTGATGGAATTGCTGCGGGACAGAGGCTTTTTGTCTTGTTCTACCAAAACTAAATAAAAACAAGGATAAAATTTTGGAGATGGTGGTAATGAAATTAAAAGGATTGCTTGTCTCTATCAGTAACAACCTTCTGGCTAGTAATCTGAACAGAAATAATAATTTGAAAGGGAAGATAATTGAATTAAACAGGCAACCAAACTGGAGGAATAAGACTTTTGATGAAGAAGGGCAGCTGGGGAAAAAGTAGAGGAGGTGGCAGGGAAAAGAAGCACATCTTTTTAAATTGTCAATCTCTCAGGGCAAGGTTGCTGCAGACATAATGAGTGTCCTAGTGAATTATCTCCCACTTTTATTGTCTGTTGCTACCATGGAAAGATGGGGAGGTGGGGAAACTAACTTTTTTTTTTTTTGAATTTGGACAGACTTAAAGAAGTGGCATCAAATTTGAAGGGCACCCAATCAATCTGTTGTCCTAGCTGCATGAAATTGTATTTCCTTGCCACTTCATATCTTATTTGCAGCAGCTGGGCTGTAAGTCATTGGTGATAACATTCTTTATTATGCAGCCGTGTTTATGAACTGTGCCTGGAAAGAGATGATAGAAATATGCAGCAATATGCAAAGGGGGGGATGCTGGGGGGAGGGGGAATAAATGCTTGTTGCTAGGGCAACCGTGGGGCTATTTTGGGCATCAAATTTTGCAGATGATGAAAAGCATTTTCATGTGATGGTTGGTCTCTCTGGGAAGAAAAGGGGAGAGAGGGCACACAATAAACTGGGAAGATAATATTCAAGAAGGCAGTCACTTAATTTTTTCATATATAAATACATATATAGTTTCAGCTGTACTGAAAATGCATTAAAACCAAAGGAGTCGCTGCCTCTTAGTCAGGGGGAAGGAGAGAGGTTTTAAATAACTAAACAGGAGATGGAATGCTGGTAATTTGGGAGGCTTTCCTACATCACTTGGCACAGTCTAAATCCAGCCAGTGCTCTCAGAAAGTTCCTCATGAGTCACGCTGGTGTCTGCAGCCACCCCTGCTTGCCCCTGCTCCCTCTGGCCATAGGCAGCTCTGTCCCCCAAAAGCTTTGTCCATCTCTATCCCAGGAGAAACTGAGACAATTAATTCACAACCTCTTCTGTCACAGGTTAAAACCCACCAAATTTTCGAAGACTGCTCTTGACTCTTGCAAGGATCTAATGATACCTATACTTATTAAAGATACCTATTAAAATGTTAAATTCATTTAAAAATGAGTATTTCTTTCAGGCAGTTGCCCTCAGCTGGAGATCTCCAGACTGGAGGGTGTGAGCTGCTCCCACCGTGCTGACGTGGGGGGCACAGAGGGAAGGGCTGGACGTGCCCTCCCAGCACACAGGCTGTTGGAGAAGATCCTGGGCACTTCCAGAGCTGAGGTTTAGGCACAGAAGCCAGCCTGGAGACTTATGTTCATGCTCTGTCAGTGCTTTGAGCCCAAGGTAGTACTGAGGAGTTGTCAGGGCCGAGGGCACTTTCACAGAGCGGTCACAAGCTTCCCACCATTGTCCTGCGGCAGAGCCACACCAGCGAGCACAGGGGGGTCCAGGGGGGACAGCGTCAAATCACCGGCCTCTGACCCGGCTGGCACCAGGGCAGGTCCTTCTCTGCTGCTGGGTCCTGGATGGGCACGGAGAGGGTGGCCCCAGTCAGGGTTTTGCTCTGTGGAACTCTCACAGCAGTAAAAGGGCAGGAGAGCACAGAGGTGGTGTTTGGGAACAGTGGAGCAGGACTTGGAGCAGGGTAAGAATTTGCCCTCATTTCTCAGCCTCTGACTTTTCTGAGCGTCAAGTTTTATGGTCTACACTCTCTCTGTTGCAGTGCTGCTTTTCTTAATTTGATCTTAGTGGAATTGCTCCAAGCGAGAACAAGCTCATGAGTGTTGTTTGCAGCCCCTGGATGATGGCTGCGGCTCGAGCCATTCTTAAAATCCTTGGTTCTCTAAATATATTGGCACATTAAGCTGGTTAGAATGAACTGCGCATGTTTACAGCAAGAAATCTATTTCAAATGCAATATAATGTGACTCTCTTATTGCTCTAAAGTTGTGTTTTTAATTAAGTAGTTATCAGTGGCAGTGAGATTTTTCTTGAATAATTAAATCAAGGTAGTTTAGTGAGTAATTGTAAAGCGAATTGCTGAGACCATCAGGCTGCTGTTGAGACAGTCTGTTTTCTTTCAGAAAATTAATTCAAGTGACTCGTGTTGCTAAGAAAGTAGAGGCACATTGTGCTGGGTAATGGGCATTTGCCTTGGAATGCTTTGTGTCTCAGCGCTGCTTCTTTCTCATTCTGCCTTCCCAGCTTTCAGCTGTCTTCTCCAGAAACAAATGCTGATGACTTTCCACTTTGCATGTTCCCTTTCCCTTAATCCCCCTGGGTAGTTCAGCACCGAAGGCTGAAAAGGGACTGGGTGATAATTGAGTTACAAAACAAAATAAGCACAGACCTGGTTTTACCAGTTCTTGTGGGAATGAAGCAGGACTTTCTGGGCTGAATTTCACAGCTTTCGGCCCAGGCAGAGCCGAGCCAACCCCATGTCTTATACTCTGGCATCTGATTCAGAGCTTTTTGCTGCTTGCGTCTTAATCTGGTATTTAAGGTGTCTCGCTTGGCGTGTAGTAGTTCTCTCGCTGTTGGATATGCTGAGTGCAAACAGCCAGCCCATAGCTTCCATCGCATTTCACTTAATTTGCCAGGAGATCAAGGGGAAAACCCCTGTGCAAACCCTGAGGTGTGCAGGCACCTCCTGCTGCGGGGCCGTGCGGGCTGCCTGGGGCGCGGGTGTCCAAACACACGCACAGTGAAGAAAAAGTAGTGCGCACTGTAGAAACAAGAGTTTTGACACATTCTAAAAATTCTTTTTTAAAGCCTACCTCACATTCTCTTAGCAGCTTCCCTTGCTCTGCCTGTGGAATATCTAACAAATGTCTAACAAATAACACAAGCATTACACAAATTCTGAGGAAACTGGGCTCGCTCCGGAGCAGCTTGTTGATATTTTCCAAGGCAAAACGAAGAATTAAGTGAGGAGCGTCTGGCCACCCTCCTGACATTATCCTCAGGCATCAGCAATCACAGAATAATTTACCATCTGATGCTTTTTTAGGGTGTTTGTTCTGTAACCACAAAGTCCACGAGGACTGTGGGGGATGCTGATATCTTGTGGAATTACTTCAGTGAAGTGGGATTTTTCTAAAGCACCTCAATAATTTAGGAGTTCAGCCTTATTGAAAAGCATTCAGGTACCTTTGGCGATCCCATTCATGACTCTCCGTTATGCTTTGCGAACCCGCAGCCCTCAACGGGGACGTTATTTCATGCTCCAGGTAACAATGTAAAACTCGGGTTTTTAGCACCACGCTGTCTTTTCATCAGGAGAACGATTTACAGAGCTATTGTTGCTGTAGCTGACTCCATTCCCCGTGACTTTTCTGGAGCCTTCCCGCTGTCACCTCTGGCTATTCCTCAAAGAGTCAAGGATTTTCTGGCGGAGATGGGGCGGCTTTTCTGCAGCTGCGGGCTCTGCTCTCGAGGCTGTCGTTACCTGCCGGGGTGTCTTTGGAGAAAACAATTCCTTCTGTCTGTGTTTGCAGCTCTAAAATAGAGATTTTGGCACAACAGGGGGGAGGCGGACGCTTTTGGGGGAACAGAGGCAGAACTACAGAGCTTCCTCAGCTATTAAAGGCTGCTCAAGTTTTGATGAAATGTCAAGACTTGAAAACTTTTTAGAAAAATTGTCCCACTTCTTGCTACAGAAGGTGGCAGATATCTCGCATTTTTCAGTCTTTTTTAAAGAGAAAGTTTAGACAAGAAAATAATGTGTTTATTTTACTTTTTAAGGCGTTTAATGTTTGTTTCCAACCGCTTAGTCCCCCAAGGATGGGCTGACTGTCTTTTGCTGTGTACCCATATCAGTGCTGAGAAACTGGAAAGTTTTATTTCATCATTTCTGGTCTCACCCACACTTGAGTTACCAAAAATTCCGAACACAAAGCTGAAACCATCTTTGTTCCAACAATATTTACACTACACAGCACACAAACAGGTGTCAAATTTAGGAATAACAAAAATTCAGGCTTTTAAATATATTTTTTCCAGGACATGGAAGATTCTGCCTGTGAATTTCATACCAAAGACAATCAGGATCTTTGTGACAGACAGAAGGTCAGTCTTTCAGCTTTGTTTATTCTAAGACTAAATCAGGCTTCTTAACGATTGCATTGATGTCTTCTGCTTTGCAAACAAAGGTGTTGCAGCCTGGCTGGCAATAATTAGCCTTTACCATTGCTGGGATGAGCTGTTGGCAGCCAGACTGAGGTGATGTTTTTGTCGTGGGTCCAAAACAGGTTCAGCTTTAGTTGAAGCTCATGTTTAAGTCACACCTCGTGACAGGCTCTTCATGTAGCTGTTTGGTGCAATATATGGAAATGGATACGGGTATCTTGGTCTGATTTTTGCATCTGGGAGTGTAAACCTTGCCTTTTCTTCTGGACGTACCCGGATCTCCTTTGGTAACACACATTTCTGCTCCTTCTTTTGCAAGGGAGCAAAGAAGTGGTGTTTTATGACACTCTGTGTGGTCTGTGGGTTCTGTCTGGAGCAGGACAACTATTTAAAAACAAATAAAACCCCCTTGTGAATATTTGCTTAAATGTTCCAGTTTTACTGTTTCTATTCCGTGTGGGCTGTGGAAAGACACATTTTAATCTAAACAGGGACAAAGGGGATGGCTTTGCCATCTAACATTTCAACATGACAACTTGAACATTTTTTTTCTTAAAATAACCTTATTTATAACAGAGGAGTGTAAATGAGAGTAAGAAAGAAAATGCATTTTCATGTGCCAGTTTCTATCACCTCACTTCCAAATTTAGTTTGCTGGTTTAAATCAGTTCTTCTTCCCTAAAAGGCCTTTTAGCTCTTCTGTCAAAGTTTGTTTCTACACATGCATTTGGGTTTGACCAGCCTTCAGTTAAAATAGGCTGCGTGCCAGGGCTCCTCAGAGCATCACTGAGGGGAATTTTAGGCGTTTTAAGAAGTTTTTATGTGTGTATCTACACGTTTGATATATTTATACACCTAAAATATGAAATATATATGTATATTATTTAGATATGTATTTTGTAGTCACCTAAACGTCAGTCCCGAATCCGTCAGCTCTCCATCCCATCTATTTCCTTCCCAACCTGGACAGGAACAGTGTGGTTTCCCCTTAGCAGATGCTTTTAATTGTTGGTACCAAAGCCCACAGGAGTCCATGGAAGTTTGGATAAGATGTTTCGATTTGCTGATAACTGAAGTAGAAAAATCAAACAAGATATCTGAAGGCCATCCCTAGGCAACAGCAGCACAGCCAGAGCATCTGGTGTTCCCTACAGCAACAAGATGTTTCAAAGGAAAATGCAGTGAATATCAGAAATCATTCCTGACATAAGGGGCACCCCAGCAGCTCCAGGATTTTTGTTAAAACATTAACAAAACCCCCGAACAACAAAACACAAAACCTCACCATTTTGGTGAGAGAATGTTTCCTTTACTCCAGTGACCCCCCTGCAGCCCCCGGTCTCCGCCGGTGAGGTGATCCTGCCGTTCATTGTCCTTCCTGCCCTGGGCTGAGCCAAACCCTCTGGTCTGACAGTGCTGCAAGGCAGAAATGGGGGGTTAATGGCTCCGAGAGTAACTTCGGAGTGTGGGAAGAGCTGAGGTGAGTTGGTGCTGCTAAAGGACTGTTTCCCTAAAGGCCTTGGAAAGAGAAGTTGTTAGTTAAAGCTTTGACCTCTGTTCTGTGTGTGTCAAACATGGTTTGTCAGTGAGGTTACCTGTGGGATGTGCCATTTTCACGGGCAGGTGCAGGCCTGGAGAAAAAGTAGAAAAATAGAAAAAGTAGAAAAATAGCAGTCACATCTAAAAGAAGCTTTAGAAGGCAAGAATTACTCCCAGTCACACTTCTCCACCATTATTAGCATGAGAAAAACCTTGAAGCCCAGGGGTGAAATGGGAGGGTGGCTGCTCTGGGAAGGGAGGGCAGGCATTTAAAGCAGGACACAGCCCTGCAGACTAAGCAAACACCAGCTTTATGCCCTCGTGGACACTCACACCTAATGGATATTGCGGTGTGTGCTTGATTTTTGCCTAAGACTCAGCTGCACAGGGCTGCAGGGAGCCTCAAGCACTGCCAGAGCTCCCCTCCCTACTCCAGTGATGGACCAGCTGTGCCTTTCCCTATAATTTCAGCTCCTAATGCCTTGTCCAGGTTCAAGGGGGCACAAACTTTTGCCTTTTCATTTTGAGCCTGAAACAATGGCTGAGCTCTCGGCCTCCTGGCAGGGTGAAGGAGGTAACCTTCCTCCTCATGGTGTCCTCATGAATAATTCCATCGCTCGCCCACTTGATTTCAGGTTTCCCAAAATAACTGACACTTTTCACACTGAGAGCAAGCAATCCTGGGGAAAATAAAATACATTAAACAGCTGCACCACCTTGAGAGAGACCTGAGCGAGTCAGTGATTAAAAAAAAAAAAAAAAAATGCAGGAGAGGTTCTGTAGGAAATTTTGAGAGTTGATGGGGAAAATACCATATCCCTCCGTGCTCCTATTTGCAGTGAATATCTGCCTTGGTTGCTTTTTTTGGGATGTGACTGTCTTCTGTCTGTGAATCCACATTTATGGAGCAGGATCCCTGGGAAGATGGGGAGGGATGACATGGGTGATACTCACAGCACGGCTTGATTTGCCATCGGGGTCCATCCCGCCTGCCTGAGCAGCCTTTCCCCTTCAGACAATTCAGAATTTCCTTTCCGAGTGTGACTCCCCTCCTCAGATGTGCTGTACAATGTCTCTCCACTGGATACCCACCGAATGCCTAATTTTTAACCACTCTGCCTGTCAGATCCACAAAAGCTGTTACTGGAGGTGTTTGCATAAAAGAGCTCCACTACAGGTATCTGAGAGCAGCTGGCGATGCTCTAGACAGTCTCCAGCAGTGCCGATCGAGGCAGGATGCTTTAGTCTCCCTGGCTTAATGGCTACGTGCCGTTCCTTAATGTGCCCTCCCCCTCAATTGCCTCCTAAATTAGCATGCAGAATGTGTCCAGCCTCGGAAAGAAAAGAAGTTTGGAACCTCTAGGATTCAGACAAGACAGGTTGTGCTGTTATTGAAAATAAAATGGAACTCTGACGTAGATAGATCAGAGAATGATCAGCCTGGGGCTCTGGCAAGGCTGGGGCACGTGGGGAAAAGGGTGGCTTTGCCTTGGACAACACAACTGGGCACCCTGAGCCCGGCCTGGGCTCTGCTTTCCCTGAGGCGAAGCCTGTCCAGCATGGTTTTATCTCGTCTGCATCCCATTAACAGCCTCCAGGGGTGGTTTAACCAGCGGGGCAGAGCAGTGTGGAGCAGGACTCCTGACACGCGCAATGGTGGAGAAAGGGAGAGCGCTGGGGACGTGGTGCAGTGATGGACTGGGCAGTGCGGGGTCGGCAGTTGGCCTCAAAGGTCTTAGAAGTCTTTTCCAACCAAAAGGATTCTAGGTGCGGCTGGTTGCTGCAGCTGGAAACAGCACAGTGGAGCTCAAAACTTTGGATTGATTGGTGTGGGTGATAAAATCAGTAGGGTCCTGTGGTCACAACCTGCTAAAGGCTTTCAGGTGCCTGCTGTGAGATCAGGCCTGTTCTGTGTGAATGAGGCTCCCTGGGAGTCCTGACCACAGCTGAGGTCCTTCGTGTCTGGACTAAAGCAGACCAAGAGATGTCTCCCAAGTAGCTGGTACTGCTTTGTGGGAGAGGCAGAGTCAGTGTGTGCTACTCCAGCCTCTGCTGGGCATCTTTGGTGGTTGGTGTGCTTCCCAGTTAGGTGATTTGGAGCTCACATAATTGTATTCAGGGGCTGGATAATTGCTCCATCAAACTTCTCCGCATGGTTAATGACCACATATAAAAGTGTAGTAGCACATTTGATGTTGTGTTTTCTTCTCAATCCCTTTTCCTGCCATCCTCCACGTCTCCTGCCCTTCAGTGCTGTGCTTTTAAATCTTAAATCAATTTGGCTTTAGGTTAAGGACATGCAAGAGTAGAAACCACATAGGAGAGGCTGTATTGGGCAGGAGAGCCCCAACCTGCTGCTGACACGTTTGCCTGTGATCTACCTCAGTCTCACTCCTTGTGTGTTAAACACACAACTGCTCTGCAAGAATTTATGCCTGAAATCGCAGGTGTTTAGAGGTGTTGGTGCCCTCAGGAGCTGTGTTTTCGGGGGAATGCAGGTGTGCACAGCATTTTGTGTGCACAGCATTTTGTGTGCACAGCATTTAGTCCACCACTGGCTTTTTGCTTTGGTAACCTCTGGCATTACTGGAAACTTCAAGATGAGACGGGATAATGATAATAACAGTGGAAAAATGCTAGAAGGAGATTTGCTTTAATGAGTGCAGCTACACAGGGAAGCAGGTACTGCTTAGGTCCTGTGGCTTAGTGAAGACAAACCACATGAGTAGCTGTTGGTGCTCACAGGGCTCGTGGTGTGCTCGGAGGTGCAAATAACTGATTCCAAAGTTGATATAATCAAAGAATAAAAGAAGATTGGATGTTATAGGTTAAGCTGTTGTAAATTAAAGCAGCTCTGCTGAGCTCATTGCAGTTGTTCTGGGTTATTGAAAGTGTGAGAGGAGTTGACTCTGTTTTTCCAGCAGTGATGATTTGGAAAATGCCATTTTCTGGTATGTGAGTAAAAGTGAGTGGGGCAACTTGGTTTTCATAAAACAGAATATTTCCCGTTAGGGTCTTTCTCTGTGTAGTGTAAGCCAGACAGACCTGTTGTCCTCTTACTAGCTGCAAATTACACAGGCACATGTAATTACCCATTCTCTTTGTTATTAGTGTGCAGTTGGAAGCTTCAAGCAATCGTCCCTTTCTTGGTATTTCAAAGCTGACTCGCAAGATGCATCCTTGATATTGAACACAATGAGATGTCCTTTTTTTTTTTTAAAATTCAATTAAACATTTGCCTACTGTGACTCTTTATTCACTGCAAATTGTCTCTGTAAATAATCTTCATCAAAAGTCAGAACCAATCCCCATTAGTTGTTTAGATTAATTAATGAGTCCCCCTGGAGCCACCCAAATGAATTCAATTTAAACGTCAACAACTTGGCTATGGAGTTTCCCAGGTTGGCATTAAGACAATATTAAACCTGCAATAAGTCACATTTAAAATGTTAATTCAAAGAAGCTCTCCATTTAGAGCATTTAATTAAATCCTTAAATAAACTGCATGGGCTCAATACCAGATGGTTCTGCATTTTCATTGCAGCAGAGAGCCTTGAAGTCATTGAGGGAAGTAATATTGGAGGCATGGTGAAGATAACCAGGATATATAGTGTAATAAAATCTAATCTTGTTTCCAGCAGGGAGATTCAGTGTATGTACACAACCTAGGCTAAAATTGTAAGTTAATTACATTAACCCCAGTGTACTCTGGTATCTGAGCAGCCAGAGATGAAATTAGTCTTTTTCCTATCATAAGATTCTTTTCAACTTCACTATATTAATTTTTAGCCAAATACTTACTCATAAGGAAAATTGAAGTTAATGTAACCAAAGACAAAGTAATGCAGTCTTAATATTCTGAAGGGATTACGGAGGGCCGTGAAAATACACTTTGCAAATGTCACTCACTTTGAATGGATTTGTGGTGGGAAGGTGGGGGAAAAAGAATTATGGCTGTGATCTTCACCATGCTGGGGTTTAATAAAAGTCATGGTTTAAGAAATTCGGGCCTTAAGAAAAAAAAAAAGCTAAAAAAAAGGAGGAAAAAAAGACAAATACCATTGTCCAAAGGCCTGAATTGCCAAGACGTGGTGAGTCTCCTCCTCTGCCAAGTGACAGAGGTATGAGATACTTGAAGTCAAGTTGAAATTCAGGAAGATGATTTGAGTTAGGATACTCCATTCAAATATCTGTACATTTGGGGATTTTTTTGGTCCTTGTTGCAAGAAACATCCTTTTAATACCACTTGTTTACCAGGTAAAAGTTCCTGCAACAAGACAGACTGTTTTCTCTTGGCAAAAATCAAAATTATATTGGGAAGATCAAGTGGGTTTTTCTCTTTGTGTACTTGTTTCTTTAAAAGTTGCTTCTGTGATCAGTCTTCGCGTGCCGGTGTCCTGATGCCACTGGTTCAGTAGCTGTCCTCCAGTTTCTGTCCTGCCTCTGAAAACCAGACCCTTTCCCAGTGCCAGGTGCCTCCTCCCTGGGTGTTTGATGCAGCCTCCTCCAGCAGCTCCAGTAGCAGATCAGCCCTCCAGGTGTCAACTCAAGGACTGAAAGTCACCACGAGAAAATTTAGTCTGTTCCCTCCCTGCGAGCTGTAAACCAGGGCTGTTATTAATGCAGCTCAGTGAAGGGAATAACTTTTTCTCTTAATATTCAAGAAACTGTAATTCAATTTCCAAAAATATGGGTTTCCGTCTGTCGGGTAATAAAATGCATCAGGGAGGAGAAATTACTTTGCTGTCGTGGCAGGGCAGATTTGCACTGTTTGGGCTTTGCTGGGACACCGGTGGGACCTAGAGAGGGACTTGAGCCACGTCAGAGCACAAATTTTGTGTGTGGTGGCACAAAGGACCTGAGAGGCCTGAGCCTGTCCATGCTGTTTGCTCCGTGCTGGGGTTGGAAGGACTCAGAAAGGTCTCTCAAAACACTGGCACAGGTTGCCCAGAGAAGCTTTGGCTGCCCCATCCCTGGAAGAGTCCAAAGCCAGCTTGGACGGGGCTCCTGAGCAATGTGGTCTCGTGGAAGGTGTCCCTGCCCATGGGGGTTGAACTAGGGGAGCTTTAAAGGTCCCTGCCAGCCCTGTGATTCCATTCTGTGGTAACTCTCCATCCTCTCCCTGCCCCATCCCAGCGCGTGGTGCTGGGGTGCCTTGGCCTCGTTGCCCCCGTTCCCTTCCTGTTGTCACAGCTCTGAGTGACGCTGTTGGCACCCGGGCTCTGCACCCCAGGATGTGGTCACCCTGCACCCCTGGCTCCTCCAGCGAGCTGTGCTGTGCCTGGGGGGATGGAAACACCAAAGCTTTGTTGCTTTGATGATCACAAGCTCCTGAGCTGCCCCAAAATTGGAAGGACAGCTGTAACAACCCCTTGGTGCAGCTCCTCGTGGCCAGAGCTGCTTCACAGGAGGAGCTGGTTGCATTGAAATTAGCCATGACAAATTACTTTACATAACTTAAAGGTAATAAGAAAACCCAAAATTTCCTCCTACATCCCTACCTGTCTTCTCCCTCCAAGAAAACTGGAGCTATTTGGTGACTTGAAAACAGCTGGGGACAGTGGGAAACACAGGCTTGTGCCACTGCTCGAAGACCCCCAGCTCTGCCAGCTTTCAGGGAGCTGCAGCCCTGCTGCTGTCAGGTCACACCCAGCTCCCTCCCTGCAGGGTCAGAGGGGACAGGGGCTGGTTGGGGTGGTTTGGGTGTACATCACATCGGGCCGAGTAGCGCCCTCGGCTCGTTTACCCACACGTGTAGGAGTGACAAGACGAATTTGTAAAACTTTCCATCTCTTGTTTGCTCAGAGAAGCCTCAACTGAAACGCTTTGGAAATCCCCCAGATCTTGACCGACATGAGAAGTAACTGCAGTTTAAACAACCCCCAGACTGACAATTTCAGAATCACTAAAACTGAAAGTTTCTGACTTGCAGCAGTCTCCCCACTCGGTGCCTGTGCTGGGAATGGGGCCAGCAGCACATATCGTGTCTGGAGTCTGCTTTTGAAGGGATCCCCTGTAGGATTAGCTTTCCCTTTGGTGTGTGTCATGTTAATTGGGAGATGCTCTCCAGCAGGGAAGCATCAGCAAGCATTGGTGAATTTTACCTGTTTTCTTGCCTTCTCAGATAGTTTTTTGGAGATTTTTTTGTTTATGTTTTTGGGGTTTTTTTTGTATCTGAGGGTTACTGCTTGATCATATGTGTCCTGGTTTCAAGCTGATTTTCTGCTTGGTAGCTGGTGCAGTGCTGTGTTTGGAATCCAGCATGAGTTGATTACACATTGATGTTTTAGTTGTTGCCAAGTAGTGCTTACCCTAAATCAAGAACTTTTCAATGTCCTGTGCTGTGCCAGTGAGGAGCTGCACTATAAACTGGGAGGGAGCATTGCCAGGACAGCTGACCCAAACTGGCCAGAGGGATATTCCATGCCGTGGGAAGTCATGCCCAGTGTATAAACTGGTGGGGGGCTGGCTGGGGGCTCCCAGTTGCTGCTCAGGGTCAGGCATTTAGTGGGTAATGAGCAGCTGTATTTTGCACTACTTTTTTCTCTTAGGTCTTATTCCTCTCTCTCTCCCTCCTTTTAATTACAATTATTATTGTTGTTATTGTAGTTAATATATTAATATATTTTATTTTGTTCCCATTATGATATCATTTTAATCTCAACCCCCAAAACTTACCTGTTTTTCCAAATCTCCTCCCTACGGTGCTGGGCAGAGTGAGCAAGGGCTGTGTGGGGTTAAACCATGCCAACATCCATGCCCACAGGGAGTTTTGGGGCACTCAGATCTCCCAGGGGCTGGCTGGTTTTTGTGCTGTGGGGTATCATCCCTCTGAGGAGCTCCTTACAGCCCAGTGGGTGGGAAGCTTTACAAGGATCAGACTAGGAGCAGGGAGAAGTGCAGGAATTACTCTGCTTCCAGGGCCTAAAAAGTATAGGTTAGGCAAGCCCCACTCAGTGAGATGAAGGTGCTGCTTGTGTCCCCTTGCTCCTGCAGCACAGCCCAGGTAACTCCCAGCAGAGCACTTACTGCCCTGGGTTGTCCTCTACTGGAGCTCGGTGCTGAGTTCCTCAGGTTTTCTGTCTTTCAGAAAGGAAAAGAAATGCTGTCTCTCTTGTACGTTGCCCCAGGTCCTCCCTGAACTGCTGAGGGGTGTGCAGGCCCCTCTGCACTGCACAGCACCCTGAGCATCCGACGGAATCCTGCCCCAGGTGACAGGAGCCGTTTGCTCCCTCACCCGAGTGCTGCACTGGAGTGGAGAGTGCTCACTCTCCTTTTTTAATGTGGTCTTTGCAACCATAACAGCTCCTGGCACCGTGATTAAACACGAGAAGGGTGTCCAGAGCAGCATGAACGTGCTGGTGTCTTTATTAGCATGGGGCAACAGGAATGGAGCAGTGCTGGGAGGGGTCCCAAAGCCTTTCCCTTCCCTCAGGGGTGATGGATTTGTAGGAGAAGGAGGCATGAGACTGACTTGGTTGTATGGAGCTGGATTTGGGAGCTGGTCATCACAGCCTGGTTTTATTTATTGCTTAATGAGGATTCATTTAATAGGAGTGTTGGGCAGATCTCCAGGTGCTGAAGACAAACCCTTGCTCACCCCTGCCTGGTGCCTTGGCACTGCTGTGCACCCTCAGCTTCATGCTTGCTCTGCCTTGGCTCTGTTTTATTTCCTCTGGTTTGTGCTCTGGGGTTTGATTCACTTACCTGAGGCTATGGGGACACAAAACCAGTGAGGAGCAGAAAATAACCCCAGAATGATGCTTCCATTACCAAGTAAGCTGTTTCCCTGGCAACACAAAGTTCTTGCAATGTGACTGCTCTTGGATTGCCCTTCCCTGGCCTGAAGTACCCTCTCCGAGCTGCTGAGAGGCTGAAAGCTGCCCAGAGGCCATGGGAAACACCACTCTTGGTACAGACCTGGCCTGGAAAGCAAAAACATGAGCTGGTGCAGCTGTTGGTGGATTTTTTTTTTTTAATATATTCTTAAAAATTATTTTTCCCTATTTGAGTCCAGCTCTGCCCAATTTCCTCCCTGCCGGAGCTGTCATGTTGAGCCCGCTCTCCCCCAGGTCTCTGCCATGGGATGCACGTGCCAAACGTGTGGCAAAATGTTGTGCCAGCGAGTTGGAAGAGGCACTGCAGATGCCACTCATTGTGCTGGCTGCAGGCCTAAAGAGCTGGCACGCTCTGCATTTCCTCACACCATTTTTAAGTGTCAAAGCTGTATAAAAGCCCATCCAGCAATGCAGTCTCAATGGCACAGCTCCCATTAACGAGCTACCCTGCATTTAGTGATGCCTTTTGCAGCCCTGCTTGACCCATGTGTCAGCAGTCCCCTTCCTTCACCCCACGTGCTGTTACCTCGGGCTTTGGGGGAGTTTTTGGAATGGCATCCAGCTGGTATTTACCTGCAATTTCCTCTGTTTGACTCCAGCAATTATGTTTGTCCTTTCCTCTGCTGCTCTCTGCTTACCCTCCGTTCTGCTGCTCCCCTTGCTCTGTGAAGTGGTGGGATAGATTATATTTAAAGCCTCTTTTATTTCTCCAGGGCTTGCTGGGCAAGGATTTATGAGTGTCTTAATTCCATAGTACTTGAGGCAGGGGAGTGCTTGCCTGCTTCTTGGTGGCCAAAATGACTCCTGTTATTTGGATGTATTCTTTGTCCAGTTATTGGTCTTTAGGATATATATTTTTTTAATTAATCATGCGGAAGGTGCAATGATGTGAACACAACACAGTGACCAAATTACCAAATGCAGAGGTCCCAGATGAAGGAACACCCAAAGCTGCAGAATCACTCTGTCCCGTTCCCTCACCTCCAAACAGCATTTAGGATGAAAATACTAATATAACTCCAGCTTTTAAGCATAGTGTGGTTCTGTCAAGGAGACTGCATTGGCCAAAGGGTAGGGACAGGCTGGCACAGTAAGTTCAGTCACAAGCAAGCCTGTGCTTCTGCTGTCCACCCAGCCCACCAGGCACTGCATTTCATGGGACTTCCCAGGATTTCCTCAGGGTTTTCCTTACTTCTTAAATAAAACTCCCTGCTGTTGATGATTAAGGGTTGCTGTGGGTCTAATAGCCATGTTTGATTGGTTTTTTCCAGGTAGGTGAGCCTCAAAGTCATTTCAAATGAAGTAAAACACAGAGCAGATCTTGCCTGTTGAACACTCAGCTGCGCCGTGGTGCCAGTGCTGTTATGAGTTGGGAGGGTTTTGAAAGTGCTGTGCTGGCTCAGTTCTTTCCTTGGTGAAGTCAATGGCAAACCTCTGCTTGCCTTCAGGGCTAACAGTGAGCTGCTGTTGTGCCTGGCTGAAAATCCCACTCCTCGTGGGTCCAGTCAGGGTGCCTTGCCACTGTGTTGTGGCTGTTGCCTAAACAAAACACATCCTGAAGTACTGATAGTAAATAAATATTTTAGCAAAGACATTTTTGCTGCTTTGACATCTTTTCCCCCCCATCCCAGCTGCATTCTTCTAAAATGAAGTAGCAGCAACATGGCAGAGAGATCCATATCCAGCTAATTTTTCCCCTGAGCAGTTACTGGAGTGGTGACAAGGAGCAGTCCTGTTCACCTTGTACATAAAGAGGTCCCACAGCTTGTGGAGGGAGCACTGTGGGATGTCCAAAGGCAAATGGAAAAGTGGAGAGCATAATTCGTGCGGGGCTTGGGGGTGGCACTGAATCACTTTATATTCTGCAGGCTCCGTTTCAAATGAGATGTGAACTGAAGATTCTCCTCACCTGTGGTCATTAAATGTCTTATGGCATTTTTCATAAGACCTGGGGATCTTGGTGAAATCCCAACTCGATTAATTATATACTGCTTCCCTAAAGTTCTTCCTGTGGTTACAAGGAGACGCAGCATCTTTCCCTCCTTCCTGTGTTGTCAATTAGAGTGCAGGCTTGTTAGCTGGTTTATTATCTGTTTCCTTTTTAAAGGGGCTCAGAGGTGGTTTTGTCAGTGCTGAATGAAGTACAGAGTAAATAGTTTGTATACTGGAACACTGTGCTTAGGAAAGACTTTGGGAGATCTGGGGATGAAAATGTCTTGTGTGCTGCTTTTTTTTCCCCCTAATGAGGGCAGGCACAGCAAACATATCAAAGGTATCAACCACCAAGCACCTGAGTCCACCTGTGGCTGAAAAAACAGCCTAGGAATGCATCTGTAAGATGTGACTGACTTGTCAGCTTTCTTTTTGTCCTCCTGTGCTTGCATCCTCCCTAATCTGTGCGTGGTGGTGGGTAGTGCCTGGCTCCCAGCAACAAATCTCAAAGGGTTCTGTGCCCAGCATGGTGGAAATGGGAAGCAGGGCCTGCAGCAATGACAAAGACCTCCTGTTGTAGTCTAAACACTTCCAGAGCTCTCCAAAAAGTTCAGCTGGTAGTCCTATTTTAAAAAAAAAAATCTTTTCATTCTAGAATTTGAAGGTAAGATTTGCAGTTACTGCTGTCATACTTCCATGGTGGATGTGGACTGCCCTGTCCTAGGCAGAACATGGTTCCTTGCTCTTGGAATGGGAAACTGGAAGCACTGGAGACCCTCCCCACGGGGCCAGTGCCAACTGCCCGTGGGGGATTTTGCTCTTGCAATGCTCGCAACTCGACAGCAACAGGCACATGGTGAACACCACGTGGTGAATGCCAGTCCTGTGCTGTACCTTTCTCTCCAGACCACTCCTTAAGTCCACGTCCATGAAACACACGGGTCTGTGGCTACCTTCTCTTGTTGCCACCAAATGCTCCTGTGCTTGCACGCTCCCCCAGAGAAAATAATGTTTTCTGTCTTTCTGTTGCACCTGTCACAACCTCTCTCACTCTGGATGTGCTGCTTTGCTTCATGAGCCAAAATAGAAGTGAAGTTTTAGCTTCTTGAAAGGGAGAACACATCTCAGGGTGTTTGCTGACGACCAGAAAGTGCTCCTGCCCGCAGGCATTAGTGCAAGTGGTGAGTAAGGTAGTTTGTGGTGCTGAAATCAGAGCTGTTGGGTTAGATTTAAAACTCTGTTCTCCTGGCATTGCTTGTGGCATTGGCTCTGTCCTCAGGCCCGTGTCCTGCCAGCCCTGCTGTGCTGGAGGTTGGAGTTTGCCCGTGCTGAGCCCTGCCCAGCCCAGGGGAGCCCTGCCCAGCCCTGGGAAGGGGTTCCAGGCCGGGCCCTTTCCCAAGCCTTTCTCCCAAAGTCTGGGACACAGCGATCTGGGACAACCTTGGGAGCTCAGACGCTGCACGGGGGATTTGGCGGGGCTGATCCACACCTGTGAGCCCTCGGGGTCCCGGTGCTGAGCTGCTCATCCCAGGGATCCTGGGAAGGGGAGTCTTCTCCACACATTTGAGGCATGTCAAGCACAGCTCAGTTCTGGTCGCTTCTCCCACCTTTGACTAATTGCTGACCTGACATCTTTCTGATAGTGACCTTGTTTCAGCTAGTAATTCAAATATCTTTCAGTGTCAGAAATAATAAGTGCCACAGTGAGATGAACAAGCAGAGCTTAAGTTGAACACAGATTAATGGGGTTTTAATATTCCTAATTTAATCACTCCTTTCTGTCTGAATGTGTGCAACATGATGTAGCAGCTAATTATTTTTTTAACCATGATGAGGATCTTTCCTAATCATTTTTATATTTAACATGAATGAAGGGAGGGCAGTGATTAATGAGGGAATAAATCTTACGAAACAGAAGCAAGCACATGATCAGTTAAAAATACAGCTGTCTGATTATTTTTTTTTCCCTTTCCCTGTACTGCAAATACTTAACCAGCTGCACCTTCTCAGCTCAATAGTGAGCTGTCTTCAGCCCTAAAGAAAGACCTGAAACTTTGCTTATCCTTCCTGTGCTTCTGTTGGCATCTCTCTGCGTGATCATCTTTGTGATGAATGCAGAATTATTTTTCTTCAAAAAAAAAAGAAATTGCCCCACCAGATACATTAATGGTTGGATAGATGTCTTTTCAAATATTTGTTCCTGACAGGGTGTTTGGAATTGCAGATGAGAAGCAAACCAGCTCTCAGCATCTGTCTGTTGCTACTGTACATTTCCATTGTGTGAAGCAGAGACAAAGCCAGGCAATTCAAAGCTTAAGTGGATGCTCTTGAGATCTTTTATTTCCCCCACTCTTCCCTCCTTTTTCCCACACTTGTCTGCATCTCTTCTGTCTAAATTCTACTTTTCCCTCCATCCCTCAAGCTCCATGTGCTGCTTTGGGGAGTCTGTCTTCTCCCTGTCATTCCTCCCCTCCCTCCCCCTTGAGTCCCTTTGTGCAGCCTCTCTGATTTAGGGGTTTCTCTGAGCTCCTGGGCTGTGGGACAGCGCAGAGCTGTGATTTTCGGAAGAGCCTGTTCCTCCCTGTGGCGGTGCAGCTCGGTGGTGTGGCAGTCCCTGCGCGGGTCTGATGGGCACAGTCTGCTCTCCTGGCTGTTGTTACAGGGCTGCGTGCAGCTGTGTTTGGGGAGCATCACTTGAGCTGGGCTCTGCACGGGCTGTGCTGCAGCCCTTGCTCAGCCAGGCAGTGGGGGCTCGCTGCAACCTCAGCCTTGGCCTGGGGACCTGGGATTTACCCATGGAAAGCTGCAGCTGTGAACCCAAATGTGCCCCTCTGTTCTCTATGGCCATGGGTAACCTGTAGTGTAATCCAGAAAAGATTTGGGGGGTCACTGGGATGACTTGATTTTGTTTCTTTCTAACGTGCCTTTTTGGCTTTTTGGGGTTTTTGTTTGTTTGGGGGGTTTTTTGGTTGCTGTTTCGGAGGGAAGACTCTGTGCAAATGCTCCATTCAGCCATGGAGATAATTCAGTGGGTTTCTCAGCGACGTGAGGTCACTTTGGATGTGTCTCTTCCCACCAGCTAACAAGCAGAATTCTAAAAACCCATCAAGATGAGCTGTGCCCGAGCAGTGCTGGCAGCTCCCCTCTAACCCTGGCGTCTTCTGCAGATGGTAAAAATTATCTAATTGGCTAAAAAAGAAAGATAGGCTTAACTGCAACTTCCGTTGTTTTACACCTTGTCATTCCTTCTTGTTGAGCAGAGAGCAACCAAGCTCAGAGAATCAGTGTTTCAGGCATCAGTACCACTGGCTTGACTGATGCTTGGGAATTTTGGGATCCTGTCAAGCAGTGCAGGCACAGCCCTGAAGGGCTGTGGGCTAACACTGTGCAGAGGGATAGGGGAGTGTGAGGAAATAACAGTGTGTTGGACCAGTTCCTAAAATTAGGTTTGGTTTGTTTGGGTTTTTTTTCTGGTGAGGCACTTAATTAAAATTTTGCTCTTGCAGATCAGATCTAGTTCCTGCTGTGCAAATGTTACTCAGTCACAAGAAAAGCAGAGGGAAGATGATTGTTTGCAGATCTAAGATCAGTAACGTGTGCTAGGAGCAGATACTGGCTGGTGGGACCCTCTCTGTGTGAGCCTAGAGAAAAGATCCATTCCCTTGTTGAGGGAACAGAGAGACTCAAATCAGGAGCAAAATTGTTTCCAGTGATTTTTTTCTCTAGGACTTTTTTTTTTTTCATGAAGTTTCCTCAGCCACTCTCTGTAGCATTGCAAATGACAGTGGCATAATTACATTTGTCTTCCAAACTGCCTTTCCTTGAGGGCAAGCTCCACTTTGGCCTTGATTCGATTGTGTACTTTTAATCTCAAAGAAAAGCTAATGCATAAGTATTCATTACACAATTGCATTTTTCTATGGTCAACATCCCCTCTTATAATTACAGGTTCCAGCTGAATGTCATTTCTTTTCTCTCGACTTCAGCTCCCTCCCAGCACAGGCATCTCGTAGTCCTGAAGCTTCCCCGCATTCATGTAATAAATAAATAATCACACCTTTTCTGCTGTCAAAGCTGAAAGCATGCACAGCTGTGTGCCACAAGATACACTGGGACTGCAAGGTACAACATTTCTTAATTAGACTGACCTGAGGTTGTTGGGTTTTTTCTTTTTCTTTTCCTATTTTTTTTTTTTCAAAGCAGCTTCATTAGCTCAGGAGCTTAATTGCAAATGACTAGACAAGCTCTGCTCGTGGTTATTGGGAAAGGTTAGAGTATTTCTCACTGGGGATTAGATCCTGGGAGACGTTTTGCAGCTTGATTTTTGTGGGGAAGGTTTTAGGTGTGCTCAGAGCATCTTAGCGCTAGGCTCAGAATTAGCAAAATAATTAGAAGTTCAAAGCAGAGAGGGGGGCTGGGGCGAAGCCCAGCCAACCTTTTTGATCTTACAAGCCACATTGCAAAATCCACATGGAACTGGGAGAAACAGGCCGTGGAAAGTGAGCTCTGGAAGCAGAATTGGGGGCTGACAGGATGGGGAGTGGATGAAGCCAGGCTGGGCTGTGGGACCAGCTGCCAGCGAGCTCCCACGGTCTCTGCTGAGCAGCTCCCCCCACAGCCGTCCTGCCAGCACAGCTCCACACTAATGTGCTCCCAGCCTGGGGATCTGGTTGAGCCACCTGATGGCCCAAAGTCATGGTGGCCTCTGTCACTTGGTCTGCGTCACGGAATTGATCTTTTGGTAACGTCACTGGAGTGATACTGCTGTTACTGGCACCAGGAATGCAGGAAGTTTGCAGCTTCCATGCTTTGTGGGGTTGTTGTTCTTGGCCTCATGAAGAAGTCACCTTGACACAGGACTCTGCAAGGAAAAGGGAATCACTGTGAGAGGTTTCCATGTTCCTACATGGTGTGAACAGGTGAGGCAGTTGCTTGCCATGGAGGGCTTCTGGGAGTCAGACAAATGTGAGAGGGAGTTACTTTGTGTTGGCCAACGTGTCCTGTCTTTTTGAGCTTTGTACCTTGTGCTGATACAGGTGTGAAGCCCCATCCTTGGAAGTGTTCAAGGCGAGGTTGGATGGGGCTTGGAGCAACCTGGGATAGTGGAAGGCATCTCTGCCCACGTGGAATGAGATGATCTTTAAAGTCCCTTCCCACCTGAACCATTCCATGATGTTAGAAGTGTTTCCAAGACCCGTATTCAAGTGGATATTGTGATGAGTTTTCCTCCTATAGTTTAGTTGCGTAAAGCAAGGTTTAGATGTCTGCTGACCTTCAGTGCCCCTTCCCATCCCCATCCTGCACTTGGTGTTCGTGCGTGGAACCAGGGATGGTGTCTGGGGGTCTGTGCTTGGTGCAAGGAGGCAGCAGTTGTGATGGGAGGCTTCAGAACCCAGCACTTGTAAGGGTGTGCTGAGAATGGTGTAGGGAATGCAGCAGAAGCACCAGCATCTCTTGCTCTGCCCAGCCCTGTGTTGATCTGCCTGTGCTCAGAGCAGAAGAGCCTCTCCCAGGGTCACCCCAGGGGACAGGAGGTGCAGTGGCTGTTCCCACTGCTCCCTGCCCTCTGCAGAGCCTGACAGCAAGATGCCTGCTGAGATGGAGCACATTATGTTTATGTTAAGGCAGTTGCAATGTCACCAAGCTCTCCATGACCCTCTGCAAAACTGAGCACAAAACTGAAGGCAATTTTTAATCTCTATCAGCCAGCACGGCATCCGCGCTATTTGTCTGAAGGCAAGAGGATCCGTGACCTTATTTTTTCCCTCTCTTAGTCTTTTGGCTCCCAGACTGTAAGAAGCCCTCAGTAATTCATGTCCTTTATTAGTCCATGCCGGGGAAAAGAGGGTTTTGAGTTGCTTGTGTGACACCCGAGTTCTGCTGCACAACAAATACACTCGAGAGGCTTTGTCGTATATAACCCACTTGAAGCGAGAGCATTCAGGTAAGGAAATGAAGGGCTGCAGGGCTCAGCTGTGCAAGAGGAAAATAATTAGGGCATGTTTATCTCATGCTCAAGCCTGCAGAGGTGAAAAGCAAGGGATGGGAAGGCTGGTTCAGAGCGAGCTGGGAGTGGGGAGGGCAAGACAGAAGGGACCTGACAAGGGAGTGAATTAAACTTCTCCAAAAGACTCATATCATTGGGATAAATCCCCCCTCCCTCCCTGTTTCTGCTCTAATGGAGGATGAGCTCTGCCTTGCTGGCTTTTCTTTTCAAGGTCTCAGGACCTGTTGTTTTCAAAAGGTTAAAGCCCTCAAGCTACTGAGTGAAGGCAACACTCTTTAAAGGATCCTAGGTGAAGAACATCTAGATTTCTAGGGGTTTCAGGTTTGCTAGTAAAAAAAGGAAAAATATCTTCCAAATATTAAACTAGCCTTTGGTTCTTTTTTTTTTTCCTTTTTACTTTTTTTTTTAAACACTGCTGAGTTCTGACTCAGAAGAGACTCCTGCCTCCCTCCCTACCAGGAAGATCTGAATGCACTCGTGGTTACAGCTGGGGTAAAGTAACTCCATGGAGCCATGGCTTCTGCTCTCCCTGTCCTGTCCCGGGGCCAGGTGATGGAGACTGCATCACGGCAGAGGAGGCTGAGCAGTGTGACATGGAACTCTGGCTCTTCCTTCCCCATCTCCTCTCCCCACTGACCCACAGGGGTGTGTGGAGTTTGCAGCAGCTCTTGCTTGGATCAAAACACTTGGCACATCCTCCTCTTGCTCTCTGCTGTTTGCTCTCAGGCTGCCTCTTCTTTCTGGTTGTCAGACCTGGCTTTCGTGATTTGCACAGGCACAAATCAGAGCAAATACGACCCTTGGCAGTCTGGTTCAGTGGCAGAACCCCAGAGAAAATATTTTCAATCCAGGCTTTGCCACAAATCTCCTCAAGAGTCTCTGGTTTCTCTCTCTTTTTTCTTGCCTTTGCCCCTTAGGGCTTCCCATTCTCCTTGTCCCCCAACACGTCCTGGTGCAGGTGGTTCCTCTGGCACCTCGTGGTTCTTTTGCTGGTTCCTGTGCTCGCAGAGGGGAGCAGGGAGAGGAGCTGGCTCCCCAGAGCAGGATTGCTGCTGGATGGGCACTGTCCATCACATCTGTGGCTGCTGGGGACTGCTGGGGGCCAGGGGAGCTCTGAACCCATGGTTTGACAAGTGCCTGCCCAGCCCAGATGGGTTGTTCAGAGGCAACCCTGGGTAAAGGTCTGGAAGCTGATGCTGTGACTGCTGTGAGTTTGGAAATGGGGTTACTCCTGTCTTTGGGTAACAGTGACAAGGTGAAGAGGAGGAGGGGATGGGATTTTTAGCTAGAAGGATTCTACCCTGGTTCTAGAGGCTTTTGCTTTGTCTCCTCCCTGGGAAATGCAGATTCCATGCACAGCTCTGAGGTTCTGCCACTTCCCCGCTGCCTCCTGGGCAATAGAAGCAGAACTGGGTGTCCCCTCATTTGCACAGTTCACCTTTTTTTTTTTTTTTTTTTTTGGCCAAAAAGATAATCTATTTAATCCTACCACATCCTGCATGAGACGCAGCTTCCTACATCAGTTCTGTGCCCCTGAGGGTAAAGAATTATTCAAGGCATCAAGCCTGACCTGGATTTTGTGTGATGTGATCGCATCCAGAGCATGGAAATCCATGCGATCAAATGGCAAATCTCTGAGCCTTGGCAGATATGCCTCCTGCTCTGCAGAAGTATGTTGCCATGGCTACATCTCAGTGTGAGCATCTCTCTCCTTATCCCAACGTCTTTCCTTCTGCCAGGGTCGCTGCCTGCGCTCAAAGCCCACCCTGCCGTGGGCAGTGCCGGGCTGGGCACAGCAGCAGCACGGGTAGTGGGTCACAGACTCACTCCTTGTCCGCATCAGGGGCGGGTGAATTGTTGCCAGTGACTCCTTAAATGGAAAAAACGAACACGGACGGCAAGGGCTTGAAATACCTGTCAAAAACACTGCTTCTGTTTATGATTTGAGAAGAGAGAAAGTGAGAAGCAAAAGGGAGGTGGTTTCACGGAGAGCTGGGAAACCTGAGCTGCAGTTCTGCCCTTCCTGGTGCTCCTCTGCCTGCTGTGATCCCCTGCATCGAAGGGGTGGCAGTTACCTGCCACCTAAAGGCAGCTCAGGATTTACAGATGAAAGCCACTGAAACTACGTTTTGGGCTGTTACACTTGTCTGAGAGCAGCTCCTCTGTCATGCAACAATAGTTGTGGGTTTCTGTCACAAAAATACCCCTGGATCTGTTTACAGGCTCTAAAGCACAAACAGAGGAAAGCTGCCAAAGTAACGGTGTGTGTTTGGGGGATGTTACTACTGGGGTGCCTGAGTTCCTTGACTGAGCGTGACAATCTTATATAAAACCATGGGACCCAAAGAATGGATGTCAGGGTTGAAAAGCCCAGGGTGGTTCCTGGCTGGGGAGAACAAGAGCCCCCAGGGCTGCACTGGGAGGAGGGAGTGGGGTTCCCACTGCTCTGCTGTAAGGCAACTGGAAGCAACACCCAGCATCTCCATAAGATGCCGATAGTGCCATGTTGGTCCCTCTTTGGTTCTAGGGTTTGTATTTTTCCAAGCCATCACCCCTGAACGTGTGTAATCTCTCTTGGGGACATTGGTTAGGAGTGAGACAAGATTTGTTGGCCAAAGGAATCGTGTATAGAGGAAAAATCAGGTTGTGCCTGCTCAAACCCCATTAACTGCATTTTGAACTGCCCAGTCCTGTGCCACACGAGCCTCACCCATGTAGGATGCCACCAACTGCCTGTATTTTATCAGACAACCCCTCTCAGCTCGGGGGAAAGCTCATGGCTTGTGCCCTGCACTGGCCAGGTCTGTAACGCGTGTCCTGCTTGTGCCGGTGCTGCCACAGGAGGGGAGAGGCTCTGGGTGAGGAATCTCTGTGCTTCAAGAAGCTGCTCTGGGCATTAACTGTCCCCCAGGAAGGTGCCTGTAGCACTGGTCTGCAGGGGCTGGAGAGCAAGAGATTGCTCCTCTCCCTTTTGGCTCAGTGTGAGCAATGATTGTGGCTGCAGTCAGGGTGCAGTGATGGCAGTCAGGGTGCAGTGGTGACAGGGTGCAGTGGTGGCAGTGAGGGTGCAGTAATGGCAGTGATGGCAGTGACAGTGCAGGGGTCACAGTCAGGGTGCTGTTATGGCAGTGAGGGTGCAGTTATGGCAGTGAGGGTGCCGTTATGGCAGTGCGGGTGCAGTGGTGGCACTGATGGTGCAGTGGTGACAGCCAGGATGCAGTCTTGGCAGTGTGGGTACAGTGGTGGCAGTGAGGGTGCCGTTATGGCAGTGCGGGTGCAGTGGTGGCACTGATGGTGCAGTGGTGACAGCCAGGATGCAGTCTTGGCAGTGTGGGTACAGTGGTGGCAGTGAGGGTGCCGTTATGGCAGTGCGGGTGCAGTGGTGGCACTGATGGTGCAGTGGTGACAGGGTGCAGTGGTGGCAGTGACGGTGCAGTGGTGGCACTGATGGTGCAGTGGTGCTGCTGCTGCAGAGCTCCCATCTCCTCTGCCAGCACCTTCTACACCTTGGTGTGCATAACCAGTTTTTCAGGGCTGGGAATGAAAGTTCCCCAGCATCAGGGGCAAAAGAAATATAGACAAGCACTTAGGGTGGTTGGGATGAATCTGTTTCCCCCCACTCCACAGATTTCTGGAGTTTCTCCTGAAGGGAGATAGAAAGTATGTGTGTTTTCTTCCTCTTCTGGTTTTAATTGTGTATTCTAACAAAAAACTGCAACACAGGCGCTTATTAAAGTCTCCTTCTGCTGCCAGGGTTGCTGTGTTTGATAGAAACCCCAGAAAATCCCCTGAACCGCAACGTGGGAATCCAATTCTTTTCAGTTGATGAGACTGTAAACACATTTCCTTGGATTTGCAAGAACCATAGCAGGAGTTTCAATCATATGAATAAAGCAAAAGAATATCTGATAGGGAATATTCCTGCTTTGCATATTCAAAACTTGCAGCCTTATTCTTAGGCAGCATCTTTTCAAAGGAATGAGCCATAAAGAGGCAAAGATGCATTGCCCAGGGGATTTAGGCAAAGATCCTCCAAAATTAGCACAGTGGGGGGGTATTCTCTCCATCAAATTTAAAATATCCAAGTTAGATACCTACATTTGGAGCTCAGGTGCCTACTGTGGCCAGCAGTGTCTCTGTGTTCAGCTCTGCTCCCAGTTCGACACCCAGTGACCAAGGGATCTTCAGAATTTAGCTTAAAGGAGCCTTGGGTTGTGATGAAGGGTCCGTGCTGTTGTGGGTAACCTCAAGGATAACCGTGCCATTCATCTTCAGTTGAGCTGAACCCCCAAATTCTCGTCCTTCCCATTTCACTCAAGCTGGGTGCATTTCCCTCCCATGCAATCTGTCCTGGTGGCGTCAGTAGAAGAGAGCTGCAAATATAAAAATAACCTGACCCACAGTGTTTGCTACTGCAGGAGAAATCCCATAATACCAGATACCTAATACTTGTTTTTCTCTTTGTATCTTAAAAACAGTTGGCAGCAGCTGATTCTATAAATGAATCCTATTTTGGTGAGAAAGTTCTTACATTTCTGAGGTAATTTTCCTGTCTCTTGTGTTTACGTTCCTTTACCACCTGGCCTACAGAGTCACTGCGTGGCTGGCTGAAAAATGTGGCTAGTTACACTTCCCTTTCCTGTGCCTTTTGGGAATGCTTTTTTAAAACAAAACAACTGTTTTCCAGACTTTAAAGAATTTTCTTGGTCAAAGCACATTCCAAAAATGAAGGTCTCGTCTCACTTTTTCAGAACTTTATGAAAACAAAGACTAATTCAGCTTTTAGTTTATCGGCATGTAGCAATCTACATGCAGTTTGACAACAAGTCAGAATATTTCCCTTTTTCAGTACTGTGGCAAGTCCTGATGAGAGTTCCATTTATTCCATGAAGACAAAGGGATGGAGGAGCAGGGAACAGCACGAGGAAGTCTTGCTGCTGGGGTGATAACTCCTTTCCAGACGAAGCCGGTCTCATATCTTGGTTTGGCACTAAAATGCTGACTTCAAGGACTGTTGGTATCTCTTCCCTTTGGTGCACAAACTCCTTAATGTGCAAGGAATTGTGCATATGCAAATAGGTGGGTGATAAGCAGCCGCCTGGCCCTGCGTTGATCCCCTGGCATTTTGGCTTCTTCCCACTTCCACCAGCTCTGCCCGTGCCACTTTTCTGGAATCCGCTTGATCGGAGCATCTTACAAAGCCTTAAATGGGAGATAGTAGCATTTCTGATCTCATTTTCCAGTATTTCAGCTGTGCCATAATCTATTTACCACACAATTTGTGTCACTTTGATAAGCGGCTGCTTCAAGACTGCATTTATTAAAATCAAGAGCAGGGAGAGCTTTCAAGTCTCTCAAGTGTTGTAATAAATGTTTGAAATTAGTCATTACAGTGTTTGCCATGGTTCATATCATAGACTCTATCTAAATGACAAATGATCACGGCCTGGACATGCACTCTTTTTTTTTTTTTTTTTTTTGGTGGTGCATTTGCAGTGGGATGGAGACAAAGTTGGGATAACCCAACCCAGAACAACCTAAGTTGGAGCAGGGATGGTAAGGGAGGAGTGGAGAAGAGGGAAGGTTTCACTGGGAAACCTTATCAGAGTCTCAGAGCTATGGCTTTGAGCAGAGAAGAGCTGGCTCAGCTCTGACTTTCCTGGCGAAAAATGAAATAAATCTGAAAAACAGCCAAAAGCCCCAAGAAGAAGCCGTGTAGTTTTTGCATTGCAGAGCAATTGGTTGTTACCGTGTCTGGATTATGCAAAGTTGGACTCTTCCCCCATCAAACAGCTCCAGGATGGAAATTCACCTTGTTGCTCTGCTACAGATGGCTTCTTAATGTGCTTGCCTGGCCATGGGATGTGCTGATGTGGTCATTTAAGAATGAAAAAAAACCAAAAAACCCCCAGAAATCAAACAAAAAACCCCCTTGCTAAATACACTTATACATGTGTGCATGTTCATATTCACACATATATAGGCACAGATGTATTAAACACATACGGCATAGAAAAGAGACAATTATTAAGACAAATATTCTGTCTCAATTCATTTTGTTCTTCATTTTCCCATCAGGAATGTAATAGCTAAATTTATAGTGTTGAGCCTGGGCTATAAATTCCATTATTTTCAGTGACTATATCAATTACATCCCTTGAAAGGGACCCCAAGGCAAGGGGAGAAAATTGGAGACAAAATTCTTCAGAAGGGAGGATGCAGGAGGTAGAGGGGAAAAGCATCCCCTCCCTATTTTCTCCTTACTCATTACCAGTAACCAGCACCTTATCCCTACATAAAAGCCTGCTTAATTCCCTGGTGCTCCAGCTGGCACCCAAGACAGAGCAACTCTGGTGACAAGTGTGTCACTGAGGAAATAATTGCAGTGCTGCACACAGGTGCTGACTCAAAAGGGGAGCAGGAAATGGTCTTGTCTGAATATAAATGGTATTTATTTTAGAGAAATTCAATTGTCAGAGAAGAAAACAAAGCATCTTTATTTAAAAGGAACTGAGTAAACTACTCATCTCCTGTCCTTGAGCTGAAAATGAGTTATTTTTTTAAAAAAGCTTCTTGCACTGGGACAGGCTTGGAAAAGGGAGAGCACAGCTTCAAAGAGCAGAGTGCTGAGATGAACAGTTGTTTCTTTGGCAACTCCTACAACTTTTTAAAGGGTTTTCCTATTTCACCTTCTCTCTTAGTGCAAGTGATTGAATTGGATTGGGTTTTTCCAGTGTGATTGGTTTCATTTTCAGTGCTTCTCACCACGTCACAGAGCTGGTCTGTGAAAGGCAGAGCAGATATTAAGGGAACACTAAAGCAGGAACCTTCCTGGTTAACACGAAGGAAAAGGAGCCTGTGCCAGGTGTTGAAGGGCTGGGTGGTGCTGCAGACCCACTATGGTTTAAAACTTTGTCCCAGATGAATGCCAAGCTCAAAATTCTTAATGTTCCAGAAAAAAATCTTGTTATTATTTCCAAATTGTAGAGGCTGCTTGGCCTTCCTGTCACTGCACAGGAAAGATAGGTGGGGCCCAGCTGTGTATTTATTTCAGGTCCCTTCTGCACTGGAGCTGTATTTATCTCTGTGTCCATCTAATGGCACACAGCATTGCACCTTACCTTGAACAACTCTTCCTCACTCAAAGGATTACACCCTAAGTACGTTTATTAGCAATTTCTTCTGTCCACACTTTAATTCACTTTGATTGCTGCGTCACTTTAAACTGGTTTAATCTCCCTTCTGGGATGGTCCTGCTGCTCCCCCCAGGCTCCTTCACAGCCCGTGCCTCTTCTAGTGACTTTCTTGGATAGAAGTGATGAGAGCTGCCAGATGCACCTTCCTCTACTGGAAATGCTAAATGATGCCTCCAGGTCTTCCAAGTGGTGAAATTCCCAGTTAGCAGCAGAAATTCCTGTTTATCCTCCAGTGCATCCTCTCTGTGTCTGGTCTTGACCCTGGGAGATGAAACACCAAGTGCCTGGAGGAGGAGGGAGATTGTGTCCCTGGGAGATAGGAGGCTCGGGAAAAGGTAGCACAGTCCTGAGATGTGCTCCAGCCCCTTCCCCAGCCCCATTCCCTTCTCTGGACATGCTCCAGCCCCTCCATGTCCTTCTGGTTGGGGCCCAAAACAACCCAGGATCTGAGCGGGGGGCTCCGCAGCGCCCAGCACAGGGGGCCAGTCCCTGCCCTGGTCCTGTGGCACATGATTGCTGGTTCAAGACAAGATGTCACTGGCCTGCTTGGCCTCCTGCCTTGGCCATCCAGCTCTGACCCTGGTCCTGAGCTCTCCTTGTGGGACCTGTGCCCCTCCCAGCTCTCTGCTGCCTGGCACCCGCCCTGTGCCCCTCTGCCCCCTTCCTTGTGTGTGTTTATTTTAACTACGCTGTGGTCAATGCACTAAAAAGCACTGAACAAGGAGAGTTATTTGGTATCTCCCTCAATAATTTCCTTCCTCCCGGTGCCGTGCCCTTCGGTTTCTGTTGAGACTTTCACCCGTGTCACAGATTCTACTAAATCCTGTCTTCTCAAGCTCAGCTAATGACAAATGCTCTATGGAAATCTGGATGAAACCTGCTGCATCTCATTTGCCTAGAAAATCTTTCAAGGAAAGACAGCAGGTTGGGGGTGTGTGGTACGTTGTGCTTGTGATAAATAGTGAACTTAATGAAGATTGCTGATGGACAGCATTGTGTACTGGAGTCCTTTGTTTCCCCCAGTATAAGATGGATGGTGGTATCCAGTATTTCCTCCGTATTTCTGTCTTGCAGAATTGTCCACCCTGTCGTTCAGCCCTCTGCTCCCGAGCAGGAGCTGCCAATTTGTGCCAATAGCAATTTCCCACCTCCCCCATTCCTACTTTGAGGGAGTTGATCTTGAGATTTTTTTTTAATATATTAGTTTATAATTAAAGGATATTGTATAAAGAGCAGTAAGATACGACCTGCCTTACCTCCATAAATACTTTTTTTTTCCTACTTGCTAGGAAGGCTTTAAAAACATCCACTTGGAAATTCATGCAGATGATATTTAGACATGCAGATATGCACTCCTGTTTTGCATGAATGTTTGACCTTGGGCAGAGCTGTTCAATGCAGGATGGATGTGTTGTGGCTGCATTTAATCATCTGAAGCAGAGATGAAGCCTTGAAAAACCACATAGACCCAATTCCCAATTCCCAGCCTCTGGATGGTAATGAACTTCTGAGAAATAGCTAATCAATAAATTGAACAAAAGACTCAGGCAGCTAAACCACTTTGTCAGGGCCTTAATTACAATTGCAGAAATAAATCGGGAGGGGGGTGGTGGTGGTTGGGAGCCTTTGCCAGACAAAACGAACCCTTTCCTCTCACGGGTAACCCTTTGCAAACTGAGCAGCCTGGGCTGGTGGGAGCGCTGTGCCTTTGTGTGCCTGTTCACAGCGGGGTCTGGCTGGGCAAACGGCCCAAAACAAGCTGCTGCCTCGTGCCAGTTTGGGCTGTCCCTGAGCTCTGAAGCTGCAGTGAGATTCTACTTAGCAGGAGGGATTCTACTTCCCCCTTTCCACAGGGAAGAGATGCGGGTGATCCAAAGCAGCAGGCCATGCCAGGGCAAGCTGGGCTGTTTCACCTGGGGAGAAAGCTGGAGATTTAGGACCAGATGCAGCCAGCAGGATCAGGAAGGACATCTGAGGACAGACAGGAGAGATGGGAGCCAGGCCAGTAGCCCATGTTACCCTCGTATCCCAGTAGTCCCACGCCTTGCCAGCAGCAGGAGTGATGGAGCCGGGGAAGCCGGTGTGGAGGCTGTCAGTGAACCCCTCGGAGGCTTGCTTGTTCTTGGCTCAATTATAGCAGCAGGCATTTCACGTGCATGTCTCCTGGCAGCGCGTGCTGCAAAACAAAGGGATATATCCTTGGGGATTGTCTTGTAGACGTGGTTTTGCCTTAAGAAATATTACAGAGTAACAGCGTGGCCGGGCTGGCGCGAGCCTGCCGAGGGTGGGTTGTGTGCAGGAGGGTGGATGTGTGTGGCAGAGGCTCGAAGGGCACATGGTGATGAGGGAGAACAAAGATCTTTGGCTTTTTTGAGGGGTAACTCTGTAGTCTGGGCAGCACGATGCTGAATTACTCTTCGGGGATCCAGAGAAGTGGTAATGCCTGAAAGAAGCGTGTCCCTGGGTGTGAAGCAGAGTAATTAAAATTGGACAGAACAGACCATTCCGTGGGACAGATTTAAACCCTGAGCAAGGTGAAAGCTGGGTTGTGTCCCATGTGATCTGCTTTTCACCTTTGCAGGGTGTTGGTTGATAACAGGCTCAGTGTCCTCTTCCTCACCTTCCACAGCCCTTGGGCTTAGCAGAAAGGAGGGGGTTTGTTTCCTTAACAAAAACCCTTGTAAGAAAAGGTTTTCTCCTGGATGGCTGTTCACTGCAGGTGGGTGGCTCCAGCTGCTGTCATCTTCAGGGCTAAATAGAGCTTGGCCACCTTTTACTGGAGGGCAGCCACCAGCAGCAAGAGCTCAGAGCATACTGGGAGCACAGCACCCCATTTCTCTGTTGCAGGCACCGGGGTCCCCATCAAACACTGTTCCCAGAGCCCAGGTGCAGTGCCTGGGGGGACACAGTTCTGAGGCAGTGGTTGTGTCCTGCAGCAGCACTGTGAATTCCACCAGTTCAAGCCTGGGAGCAGCTGATCCAAGGGATGGATGTCAGCAGTGCAGGTGTTGCCGGTCCAGGATGCAGCTACCCACCAAAGCAGGGTGAGGAGGGTCCATTTTCCTGTGGGTAATGGGTCAGCTTGTGCTGACCTGCAGCAGTGAGAAATCTGGTTGTGTGTGAATACTCTTGAACTTGTAAGAGATCTACGTGGCTGAGGGAAACATGAATTAATGTTCATCCCAGCACCCTCCCCTCAAACCGTAACACCAGAGTCTGCAAAAGAACAAACCCCAGGTGATACAAACCTCATAGCAGCCAGAGAACACCTCATGTTGTCAAACTTCAACATGTTTTAGGGTTTTTCTGGCTCAGGGCCTTGCTGAAGGAGCAGTTAGCACTTCTGCCTTCCTGCCAGCCTGGCTCCTGTTCCCTGCCTTTCTCACGGAGCCGGGAATTGCTCTGTAATGAGGCAGCAGCCGCTGCCGGTGACATGAAACTGCTGGGAATAAGGATAGCTTTCTGTGAGCTGCTCTGCCTTTGTGCCCAGGTTCTTCTTGAAGCAGCAGATAAATCTCCATCTCGGCACAGCGGGAATGCTCGCAGAGCAGTCCCCGGGACATGAGTGAGTTGCTGCTGTCGGCACTGTGTTTACTGCACAGATAAAATATTTACAGCCCCATCTTTGGTGTGAGATGTGACTCGTCCAGTCCTCATGAAGGTCACAGGAAAGTCAGTAAAATTTATTGATGGTTTATAGCACTTCTGTGCTGGAAAGCAAGGTTACAGTGTTATACCCCTACACTTGGCAGGCAGGGAGGGCTGGAGGTAGACGGGAGAGGGAGAGGAGAGCAGCTCAGTGTACATCACTGGCTTGGTCCCCCAAACCTGTGTGTTATTTTTAATTAAATGATAAGCTCCAAATAGTAGAGCATGTGCAGGGCTCCTAACAGGCTGCAGCCCCACGTCCCAGCAGCTGAGCAAATGACATGTTTGCTGTGCTGATTCTGAGTCCTTCAGAGGGAGCAGGGGCTTCAGGTTGTGTTTGTGGCTCTGTGTGCATTGGTGTTTGTGCAGGGAACTTGTATTCTGCTGTGGAAAGAGTGATTGAGCCGTGGCTGCCTCTCGCTTCTCATTAATCCTGATTTCTGTCAATAGCCTAGAATTAAAATAGCATTGTACAGCGTGTGGTAGGAATAATCAGCATGAAGGTGGCTTCTGTCTGGGAGAACTGGGAGCCCTCTGGACACACCTTTCCCAGCAGAGCTGAGAGCAGCCAGGAGGGTCTTGAGTTCTCTGGTGTCTGGGCAGCCTGCTGTGGGCAGGGTGGGCTCAGCCCCCTCCGAAACACCTTCTCTTCAGGCATCTTCCTTCCCTCTGGGCTGGTCCTGCCTCCCACCGACTCTCTTGCCCTGAAAAGCTGGGAGCAGATGGATGTGCCCCTCTCTGTATGGAGCTGCAGGTGTAAAGGGCAGTGAGACACCAGGGGGGCCTGGAAGCCTCCTTTCAGGTGTGTTTTCCAGGAGCTCCTGCAAGTGAGTTGGCAGATCAGCCAGGACCTAACACCCATGTCAGATGCCACACAGCAGCCGACAGAAAACAGGTTCAGTGTCTGTCTGCAGCCATGGCGAGGTCGGGTTCGCTCTGCACTCCTTGCATTTCCATTTGGCACCTCCTGTGTCCCCTCCGTGTGCTTTCCTTTCAAATAAATAGGGAAGGGTACCTGTGGGAGAGGACATGCAGTTCCAAACCTCTCCTGAAACAGAGCAGCTCCCCCCGCTTTATTTTTTGCAAAGTGATTTGCATTTCAATGAACCACGATAAAAACACGGTGTTTGGGCCTGTTGGTGCCTCTTCACATCGGGTTCTGTGGCAGGAACAAGCCTGGGGGTGGCTCAGGGAGAGCAGGTGCTGGCCAGGCCAGCTTGGGGGTCTGGGCAGAGCAGCTCCAGCAGCAATAGACACAGAAAGTTGACTTTCTCTAAACCAAACACACTGGGCTGTGTGGTGGTGGCTCTGGTCCACACCACTGTCTTTCTCCTTTGAGGACTATGAAGTGTTCATTTTTGAACACAGCTTTTCATTTAACGAGGAAGGTTGGAAGTGAAATCAATGAGAAATGCAGGAAGAGGCTGGGAATGAAGTGCCACCTGTTTCTATCAGTTCCTGGTCCTGTTTATAATCTGATAATAGAAACACTTCTTTGTGATCTTATTACTAAGAAGGTTTGAGTCTGAGCGTATCATAAAGAACCCAACCAGCTTGGTGGTTAATAACACCCCACGTACACCAACATGGAAAGTTAACTGGCCATGAGTTCCCATCAGGATGTGGGCATATTCCTGCAAATTCCCTCTCCCTCTTTTTCTGACCTCACCCTAAAGAATGATCTGTTGGAAACCGAAGGCGTCTGTCTGATCTGCTCCTGGGGAAAGGAAATCTTGAGAACATTTGACAAAGAACACAGAGTTGAAATTAAATATCGTAATGATATAAAACAGTAAGCAGATCTGCTTGACAGCCTTGACAGCTATTTGTTATAGAAAACAGCGTTTATGATGTCAGTCCTATAAGGGAATGTGTTTGAATTAAAATAATTACAGCAGATAGTACAACAAAGACTCCCTGTAGTCAATCATCCTTCACAAATACACTGTACAAAACCTTCCCAAATGAGTGAAGGAAACGTAGGGACTGGAGCCTGGCAAATAAATACCAATAAGAAGCTGCACTACCAAGTCAAGAGGCTGCTTTCAGTCATCAAATTTCCTTCTCTTTTCAACCCTAGGGGAGAAAAATGAGGATTCTTTTTTATTATTATTATTATTATTATTATTATTATTA
>WBMZ01007496.1:151756-181649 GCA_013400975.1 Atrichornis clamosus
TTATTATTATTATTATTATTTGCCCTTTCAGCTTCCACCTACTTCCAGATAGGGAATTGAAAATCTTTCTGGAAGGGGTGCAGAGACTCTTCAGCTTTTGGGATATTTCTTGTGTTCCTCCTTTCCACATGCCCATTGCATAGTTTCATGTTTTCAAGGAGATCACACTGGTGAGCTTTCTGCTGAAAAAGTACCTGCAAAATGCCCTGTCCTTGTATCTACACAATGCATGCAGCAGTGTCTTGTGGGCAGAGCTGGTCAGAACAAGATAAATTTAAGGTTGTCTAACAGTTCCCAATTTTGAGTATAAAATCTTGGCCTGCAGTTGTAGAGACTCTACTTCAGCTCTTCTCAGATGCATTTCTTTTAGCTTGGGCAAAATGGTTCAACTGCCTTTCAGGAGGCTTGGTGAGGGGGAAGCTTTGCTCTACCCATTGGAAAAAAAAAAAAGAAAAAAGCAAAAAAAGAAAGAAAACAAGAAAAAGCAGAATACTGTGGTGTCCAATGTCTCTGCAAATCTCCTGGCTCTCTACAACACACAGCAGAGCCCGAGCCTTGCCAAGGGAGGGGTGAACCTGCTCCTCCGGATGCAACTCCTTTTCTCCATTGAGGAAATCACTTGTAATTGCAGCTTTTCATGGTTTAAAAATAATGCATTTTGCAATCTTCACAGAGAAATATTAGCACTGAACATCTGAAACCGGTGGAGATTTTGTCCTTGCCAAGCATGCTTGAGCTTTATGTATTATTCTTAACTGAGTTTCAGGATGCTCTGAGTACTCGTGAGTGTGTATGTATCCCTAAAAGTGAGGCATCAGTAGCTCTTTTGCTGATGGGTTGAGTCTTAGTTTTGTTCAGCCTCCAAAATCTTTACCCTTCCAACTTGTGGTTTACATTGCATGGAAATTGCTTAGGAAGTTGTATAAAATGAGACACGAGAGGTACTTTTTTCCCTGGGAATTTCAAGTGTTTTGCAGGTTTGCCACAGTGGCACTTTTTGTCAGCGCTTTGGAGCTCTTGCATAAAAGCAATTACCAGCATTTCTTTCTCTCCTTTCTTTTGTTTGCTCGTGGTCAGCCCTTCCCACCGGCGTATTTGTTGCAAATCTGTGCTCTGGGCTGCCCAGCTGGTGTTTTCACAGGTGTGTGTGGGGCAGGAGCGCAGAGTCCCAGAGAACAAACCAGAAGAGAACAAACCCGCAGCGTCCCAGTGAAAGGAGCAGGGATAACATTGCATGTTTTCCTTCTGCATTCCTCGCCGTTCCCATTCTTCCCAAGAAATGCTGTCCCTACCTCTCTTGCCTCTGCATGTCTCCTGCCAAATATTCTCTTTATGGCTTAATCCTGCTATGGAGGTTTGACAAATGAAAAGAGACACTGAAAAAAGAAAAAAAAGTTAGTACAGCCCTGTTTTCTCTGACTGCTTTAAAGTGAGAGGGTTTAAATAGTGGCCTGATGATCTTCTGGGGCTCCTGCGTCCCATCAGTCCCAAGGAAAGTATAGCAGATCCTGCCTTTTTCATCCCAGCAGCAGCTAATGTGTCGAGATCAAAAGGGAGCCTTCCCTCTGCTGCCGCCGCTGGCTGTGACCCGCGACCCGGCACTCCGCAAACGCCTGGCACAGGTCAGCTTTCCATGGGTGACGCCCCGAGGCACCGGACAGGCCGCTCCCAGGGATTTGTGGCCCTTCTTTAACTTGCTGAGGTCTGGACGAGTTTAGAGGAGCTCCTGTCAGGTAGTTTGGCATCACTTTACCTCGGTTTTGCCTGTGCTGCACGGGAACACGGGATCCAAGTTCCCTGGGTTGGGTTGGAGTCTGAGAGAAGCAGGTGACGTCCTGCCCGTGCCCCCGTGGTGCTGCAGGGACAGCCTGGCTGTGCCTGCTAAAGGGGCGTTCTGTGCCTCGGTGTTTGGGTTCAGCTCTTGAGCCTCAACATCTCGGGACACAGACAGAGTACCATTCCTGGCCTCGGGCTAAAGGCAAGCCCAGAAAAGCGATTCTGGAGGTCCTGCAGGCATCTGTGAGTGCCCTGAGCCTGGAGGTGCTGGTGCCAGCAGAGTGCTCCTGTCCTGTCTGCTCTGCCAGCAGCTTAAGAGATTCCCACAGCAGGGATTGCATTGGGATCATCTGAACCACCAGTAAATTCCTACAGTGTGAATTTGCCCATTTATATTATTCTTCTTCCCTCTGCAGCCTCCTGGGGCAGCATTTCCCAAAACTGATGTGTCAAGGGCTGAGGTGTTTTGGTAACGAAACCTGTACCTCTTTCAGCCCAGAATTTGCATGTGTGACACCTGCAATGAGGAGTTTTGTTTAATCCCCTGGAAGCTGTGAAGGTTGGCAATGTTCCTCCATCTCAGCTCTGCAAAAACCAGCAAACAGCTCCATAACCAGGAAAGCCATCCTGCCTGGCTTTGCATTTCTTGGCTTCACATAGTTTCAGTGAAACCCTTGATGCTATTTGAACACTGGGTGGGTTGAGATTTTCTTTTTTTTTTTGTTGCGTAGTTTAATTACAGTGAGGCTGTGCACTGACTCTCCATTAATAATACAGTAAATTTCAGCAGCAGATTAAATTTCTCTAAAGTAGTAAATTGCAGGGGAAAGTGGAGGAAAGTCATGGTCGAGGAAAATAAGTACATTATAGGTCCTTTATTAGATAGAAGCCCATGGCATCAGGCAGACGGGTTCTTACAAACACACACATATGAGAAAAACAGGGACTGCATCAATCAGCTTATCAAAATCACTTAAAAGAAATGGGCTTCTGCTGAATGTGTGGAGTGCAATAAAACATCAGTGTAACGCTGGACGTATATTAACTGGCACAGAAAGATTATGACATGTCCATTACCCAGCTTCCTCTTCCTGCTGGCTGCAGAGAGGCCCAGATTCCTCCATAATGTGTTCCCCAACCTCCGCCTCCCCTCCCAAATTTATTTTATTACCCTTGTTATAGGCAGGCACACTCTAAAATGACATTAGAGGCAGAACAGCCACATGAGAGATGCTGACTCTGCCCTGAACATCAAATGTACTTCATAAGGGCTATGTAAATACTTTGCTAATCTAGTGCCATCTGAGAACACAGAAGAAATGAAAAGTGGGTGAAAGCCCGACGCCAGCACTTCTTTGTCTCCTGCTGGTCCCCTTCCACAGCTCCTTCCCCTTCCAGCACCCCTGTGCTCTCCAGGGCCCATCCTGCCCTGCTGCCAGCCTGGGGTTTGGGTGAGCCTCGGCTGGGCCAACAGTGGCCACCTGGGCAAGCCTTAATGAAGACAGTGGCAACGCCTAGCACGGGCAGGTGAAGGTTGTCTTCGGGAGCCACAGGGCCTCAGTGCGTTAAAAGTTGATGTTCGAGCAGTTCAGTGTGGTGTGTGTGCACAGGGCTGGGAGGGGATGGAGGAGCAGTTCAGGCTCTGAGCCCTCTCTCATCAAACCTGTTTCACATGGAGGTACCAGTGCTTCATGGATGAATAACACAGATTGCAAAACACCACTTAGCTTTAGCCATTTCTGCAGGTATTGAAATAGAGAACTGTGTGGTCTTCTACTGCCAAGTGGGCTGTGCCAGCAGGGACACAGGGACACAGCTCCAGGGGCCTTTGGACAGGCAGGAACTCCTGTGCTGGATAGATGAGATACCAGAGGGGATGTGTGTGTGTGTATTCACATATATATGGCACCAAAAAAATCATTTTAAAACTATTTTTTGGCCCCACTAACTGCACTTAAAATCAAACGAGAGATGAAGGAATTTTTCAACCCAAATCATAAGAGACCCTGGGGGGGGACACAGGATTATGGACACTTATAACTAATGCAAAATAAACAAGGCAAAATTATATGTAATTACTCCTAAAGTCATTTGCTTGTTTCAGTAATTGACCTGTGCATTCTTTAATCTTTAATGCTCCTTTAAAATTCAGCCTCAGGGACTCATAACATTTATTGACGTTTGTCATGGTTAAGGCTCTGGAGGAACTGGGCTTTATTAGAAGTCTTCAAAGAAATATCAATTTAGGGATAAGCAGCATTAATATTTTGTACACAACATCATCTGCTTAGAAAGCTTTACTAGATTTCTTAATGTCTTAGAAAAAGCAAGCAATGGCCAAAAAGGGCAGTGCTGGGAGCGAATTGGTAAAGAACCTGCTGCTGCTACTTTAGTGGATTTTATTAATAAAAATATGAGGTTATGTTTTAAGAAAATTTAAAAAGCTGACGCAGGAGACACTGATGTGTCTGTTCATGGTGGCAAGAGAGTTTTATCCCGAGCTGGGTGGAGAGGGCACCAGCAGTGCAATGGAGGGAGCGATTCCCTCTGACACAGTCTTGTTGTGTGGCCTTGTCAAGTGCCACTTGCATTTTCCTTCTGCAGAAGCCCCGTCCTCCTTTCCCTGTCAGAGGGGGTGAAGTTCACAGACCAGCTCCAAATGTTATGGATCCCCCAGCTGGGAGGCACCACAAATGTCCGAGTGTCCACAGGGTTGGTGGGAAATTTTCGTTGTTGCTTCCCACTCAAGTTTTGTTATTGGAGAATATCGTGCAAAAAAACCCAACCAACTGGGAAGTACCAGTGACATGCAGCCTGACTGGAACCACTTCATTTTGCCATTCATAACCTGGAGAGGTGTATGTGTTGGGAGAGTGAAATTCCTTGGATATGAGAAGCTGGGGGAATATGGCAAAAATAGCTCAGGAAGTTTGTGCCATTGCTCGTTGCACAGGCACTTGTCCCGGGTGTGCAGATCTGCTTTGTCAGGGTATGGCTCAGGACAAGAAGGCAGTTCATAGAATCCCAGAATGGCTTGTGTTGGAAGGGACCTTAAAGATCGTCTTATTCCGCCCCTGCCATGGGCAGGGACACCTTCCACTATCCCAGGTTGCCCCATCCAGCCTGTCCTTGGACACTTCCAGGGATGGGGCAGCCACAGCTTCTCTGGGCACCCTGTGCCAGGGCCCCACCACCCTCACAGGGAAGAATTCCTTCCTGATATCCAATCTAAATCTCCTCTCTGTCAGTTTGAAGCCATTCCCCCAGATGAGTGTGCCTTTAGCAGTTTGCTGGCTTCTTAGCAGCAGCTGATGTTTGTTCTTCCCTGACTGGACAAGGGAGACATGGAATCCTGTCCAAGCAGCCACTGGGCCTGTTCCCCCAGGAGCAGACCCTGCCTTCTGCCCAGGGTTCCCATGGCTGCTCCTCAGAGGGCTGCATTCAGATGCCAGATGTGGGGATGCACCACTGTCCCACCTCCCCAAGGCTTCCTCACCAGGCAAGGGCTCTTACTAAAAACGGTTGTTTTGTTATCCAGTGTTGGGTTGAGTTTTCTCCAGCTTTGGCACAAAGAACCATTTTACCCTTTCCTTCCTGGGCTCAGTCAGGCCACCCACAGTATTCTGAGCTTCTTGCTGACTTTCCTTCTCTTCCTGGGTCCTTGGGTTCCTTCTCTATTGAACCAGTGAAATCACCCTGGGGCCAACTGAAACCCCCCCTCACTGAATATGGGGCTCAGCAAAGGGCATTTCTAAGGAATTTTTCCTGCTTTTCTTTGAAGGGAAAAGAATCCAAGTATTTTGTTAAAGAAGTGAGAGCTTTAACAATTGGTATCTCTATGGAGCTGTTGGAGTAAGGGACTTGTGTTTAGATAGGGGCCAGATTGGGAACCCATGTGACTGAGTAGTCATTTTCAGAAATATTTGGGTTGCTGCCAGCAAGGCTGCTTGTGGGTGTAAGTTTTGGGGACATCAGCAGCATTCTTAGGGAGCTTAAGTGCCGTCTCTCTTTAGCTATCCCCGCCTCTCCACGTGGTGTGACAGCAGATAAGCTGCCATCAGGTGATGTTTTTGAAGCGAGGTATTCTTTCTGTCTCTAATGGAGACGGCTTCCCCCGCCCGCGCCTCGGCCTTGCCGGCGCTGCTGCGCCAGAACAAGGCTTCCAGCAGAGTGGCAGAGTTGAGCTGCCTCCCGCATTAAACACCAGAGATTTCATTAAATGGCAGAGGAGGGAGCTTGTGTAAAGGGGAGGCTCACCCCAGAGACATTACAGATTGTCTCATGCTATTTAAGTGGGCTAAAATTAGAGGGAAAGAATCTGCGGCTAATTGGACTTGTGCATTAATCATAGTCTGCTGCTGGAGTACTTCACCCATTAGAATGTGTTAATTTGGTAATTACAAGGTGAGGGGGAGGTCTCTCTTTGTAATCCAAAGCCCTTCTTCATGCTTATTGCACATATCAGAAACAGGTACAGTGAGAGGTTGGAGGCAGGACTGGGGGGGGATGAGCTGCCTATTACCACCTCCTACCCCACCTGTGAACACAGAGGCTCCCCAGCTCCAGACACCTATAATTAAACTGGGTTGGATATTGGGAGCAGAAAGGTCCTTCATTTCAGTTAACAGGTAATTAATTGTATCTCATTTTCCACTGTAATTCCCCACCCTCCCTTGTTATAAGAAATAAGGCAAATGTTCAGTGGCCTCCTGTGTTTGGGGAGGAGGAGCTTCTCCTTGCTCCTCTTGTTCTAAGGTACCTCTGAAGTAGGTTTTGGGGAGCTCGAGGTGGACCTGGAAGAACTGCCCCTGGCCCTGTGCCCATTGCAGAAGGTCTCAATTTGCAGGCATGATCCTGCAGCTGAGATAAGTTTACTTTCCCATACCCCTTAGATACCAGGAAGAAGATTTTACAGTGAGGGTGGTGAGGCCCCGGCACAGGTTGCCCAGAGAAGCTGTGGCTGCCTCATCCCTGGAAACGTTCAAGGTTGGACGGGGCTCTGAGCAACGTGGGGTAGTGGACGGTGACCCTGCCCGTGGCAGGGGGATGGACCAGGTGGCCTTTTAAAATCCCTTCCAACCCAAACCACTCTGTGATTCTATGACTCTAAGCCGTCCACTGAGTTGCTCTGCTTCTAAGGGCTGTCGTGCTTCTGCCAGCCTCCCCCCGGCAGGTTTTGCTACATTCAGAGGTGCTTCATGAATCAGGGCAGATGGGAAAAGAGAGAACAGTATTAACAAGACGGGGAACAGGAAGAAAACTCAGACAGGAAAATGTAAGAGACTAAACACTGAGACAGCTAGTGCAAAATATGGATTTTCTGAGGGATGTAAAACACTAATGAGTAAAAACACTGAGATGTATGTGCTCTAATGAGAAGCAAATCAGACTGGAGCTTGCAAAGCAACACTGCCTCCAGTGCCTTTATTCTGGCAGGAGGCTCCTTTCCCAGCTCTGCCCTTAGAGATGCTCGTAGAGGAAAAGCCCCTTCCCGTGAGACCTCCTTTTCCCATCTCTGTGTATTTGCTGGTTTACCTGTGGGGGTAACAGCCTTTCAGGGGGGACGATGTGCACCCCACCTTGAACCTGGGCAGGGCAGTGTTTGCTGGGAGGACCCTGCTGTGCCGGCAGAGCCCTGCATAAACCTGGCTGTCGTTCCCAGCCCATTTCCCAGCCTATTTCCTTGCAATTGCAGCTGCTCCGTAATCTCTGCAAAGGTCGCAGCCGCTTGCTATGAGTGACTTCAGCTGTGATATATTTGTGGGCAGCCCTAGCAGTCACAGGCAGCAAATGCTGTGTCACAGCTGCAATACTGACCTCCACAAACCACATCATTTTCCACTTGGGCACCTCCAGATTGGTTCTCCGGATCTGCAGAACCAGAAGGCCAGTTTTGACTCCATCGCAATAATTTGCTGGCTCATTAGCACTCACTCCTTAAAGGGGCACCTTTAATGTTAGTAAGCCTAAAAATGTGACCTCTTTCCCCCTCCTCTGCTATAGCTCCTTGCAAATTCCGTGTCGTCAATCTGTGTGTACTCTCATCCTCCTGTACCTCCTGAAGGATCAGTAGTCTTGTGAGCAAAATAAAAAACCTGCCCTAAAATGGATCCAAATGCTGTGTCACAGCCAAATAAAACCCTTTCAGAATATATTTGATTTACTAATGAGGGACCTGGTGGTAGAGAAACACAAAGGGGAGCTCAGCCTTCTTCTGAGGTCTCTCTGCTCTCTGGTGTCACACTTCGGGACCACTGAAGACCACCTTTGCAGTAAAATACTTCACAATAAACCAACAGCGGGTACCAAGGCCAGGAAGTGTGTTTATACAACAGATTTTAATTTTATTAAACTTGTAGATAGTTGCAATAAACTATAAGAAAAGCAATTGTGGTTAAAACAGCCCAGTTTTTAGAAAAAATTATTTGCCTTTTCTGAAACCAGCACTGGAAGTTGGAACTGTGGGAAGGATGCTTTTAGTACTATAAACCATATATGTGGGCGACAGACTGTGCCCATTGGACTAAAGTGATTACCACCCTCGTTAAGTGGATAAAGACCATCCACTGACTTCTATTTTGGGGATGACTAACGTGAAACCACGTTCAACAAAATGGATGATGAAGGGATAATTTTGTTGGAACAGATTTATAATGCACAGTGACTAGGTGTGAAAGGCACTTCCTCTGTGCAAGCCACTTTGCACATCCAGGCTGTGCTTCTGGGCTTAATTAGCAGCACCCACATCCATCCTGAGGAGTCGGTGCTCGCCAGGCCTTCAATTCAGTCGCGGTAATCAAGTGCTCTTAGCTGTGTGATCATAGGATCATTTCGGTTGGAAAAGACCTTTAAGACCATGAGTCAAACCACTGACCCAGCACTGCCAAGGCCACCAATAAAACATGTCCCTAAGAGCCACATTTACATGTTTTTTAAATCACGGTGACTCCACCTCTTCCCTCAGCAGCTTCTTCCAATGCTCGACGGTGCTTTTGGTGAAGAAATTTTTCCTGATATCCGACCGAAACCTGCCCTGGAGCAACTTGAGACTATTTGCCCTTGTCCTCTTACCTGGGAGAAGAGCCCTCCCTCCTGGCCACAACCTCCTGTCAGATGGGTGTAGAGAGCAATAAGGTCTCTCCTCAGCCTCCTTTCCTCCCCTGAGGTTCCCCCAGTTCATGTCCAAGACCTCACCTTACTCTTGCTGGAGCCTTGACTTTGTACCTCACTAGAAATTGAGCTATTTCCAGATGTAACTCCATTCATTTATTCAGTGAAAAAACTTTTTAAAAATATATCTCCTCAGAATTATCCAATTCTGAGAAATGTGTTGAAAATGAAATTTTGGATTTCTAAATATTCAGTTTAATTGCCTTATGCTTATATTATACATCTCCCATATCTCTCTGCTTTATCTCATGACATATCAAACTGGCAGATGTCTATTACAGAAGGTGTAATTCTTTGCAGAAGAAAATAAGTTGTTTTGATCAGTATTTAGTAGATGCCATTACTTCAGAAAACAGCAGCGTTTCACCTGCTATTCACCTACTATTTGGGTAGGTTCACTCTAGTCACAACAGACAAACTAATGCACAATTATTGTAAATAAGAGAATTAAATGTGTTTCACTGACATTTTGGGCTGTTCTTGAACAGAAGGCTTTACAAAATGCCATCTTTTCATGGGGAAATAAGTCAGTAATGATTTTCAGTGACTGTTTTCCCTACAAAAGCTCCTTCCTGTTGGTTTCTCCTGTAAGCCTGGAGGCAGTCTGGGTTGCAAGTGAGCTTGTGGGGTCCAGCAGAGCTGGATCTCTGGTGCTGTGTCTCACAGGCTGGTGGTTGCTGCAGAGCTCTTTGTTGTTGTTGGGCTGCTGAATTGTTGGCACGCCAGAACTGTTTATTTTTAGCAGAAAGGATGCTGCCGTCCCGCAGCCGAGGTTACGCCGTGGGTCGTGTTCAGCTCCAGGCTGTTACAAACCCGGCTGGGTGGGCTGAGCTCTGGGGCTGCCCCGGAGCAGCTCCTGGCCCCAGCTCAGCAGGGCAGAGCAGCAGGTGGCCGTGCCACACTCAGTCTGTCCCCTGGGCAAACACATCTGAAAGGCTCCGTGGCCCAGGGGCTCTGCTTTCTCACGATGCCCCATCCAGCCACCTTATCCGTTGCTGGATGGGTTGTTTGCCACGATTTTATGGACAATCCGGGAACCACAGGGGAGGAAACTCTTCTGGAAGGTCTCAGACTTGTTCATGCAGTTCTAGCTCCGTATGAAAGTGTTTTATTTGGCTTTGGCAATAAATGGAAACCTCCACTGGGCAGGTGGTCGAGGAGCTGCATCGTTGTACCAGCTCTGCTGGCCCCCTCAGCTTCATCAGCTCTTGCAGTTTGTTCAGTGGCCCAGTGGCCCAAGTCCTACTGCCCAGGGCCAGGGATAGCCTGCAGGGATGAAATGGGGTGGCAGCACTGGGATGAGGGAATTGCCCTCATTGCACAGACTTTCACCAACTCAGCTGCTCCCTCACACGTTTCAGCAGTAGAGACACTGAATGACTTCAGCTCCTCCTGTGTTCCGCTTATTGCAAGACCTCAGGGTTGTTTTGGGGACTTTTCCTTCCCCAGCAGGCCCTGATATGGGCAAGGGCAATGCAGTGCTGTGGCCAGGCTGCCATGCAGGGCACTGCCTGTCCGTGAGGAACAGCCCTGGGATTGAGCCTGCCCTGCCTGTGATCCCAGAGAGGATGGTGAGTGAGCTGGGGGAGGAAGCAAAGGACCTTACAAAGCCATGTATATACAGCTGAAGAATACCTGGCGTTTTCATTTAAGTCAAAGATTTGAACAAATGCAAACAGAATTCCTTTTTTTTGTTGGTATCAACCTATTCTCAGCTCAGAGACATAAAATCAGTGTTTGGCTTGAGCTTACAGCAATACCAAGATTTTGGTTGCATTAGAAAACAGCTCACCATGGCACTAAGAAATAGTAAGAACTTCTCCAGAGGTGTTTTGTGTATTTGGGTTTTTTCCTCCACCTAAGCTTTGTTTAAATTGCCTGTTAAAAGTGTGTTTTGGAATGTTTCTCATGCAGCCACACTGCTGAGCTGGTACCTGGGTACCTGTGTGCCTTTAGGGGGTGTGTGCTTTGGGGTGAGCTATTGCTGTCTTTTGAGAAATGGCACTGAAAACCTATCGCGTTTTCAGCATTTTATGCCAACATGTTTTATTGCACAGAACAGATGTCACAGAGTGTAAATCTGCAGGAAGCCAGTGTTGGTGCTGTCGTACTCCCAACACGTCCCAAAAACTTCCTCTGGGAGGCTTTTGGGGGTTAACTGGTGCTGTCGATGTTTTAGCTGCTCAGCACGGGTGGATATTCTCAGAGGGAACAAAGGGATGTGAAACTGGGCTGGATTTGAAACCTGTGATGACGACTGTGGTCTGTGTGTGCTGTGGTTCCCATATAAGCATCCTCAGGTCTTTAGGAGGCGAGTAGAAATTGGATCAGATCTTTGGTAAGTGTGGAGCACAGGCCTGTGCTGGTTTGCCCCCTTTGCCTGTTCTCTCCATATTTTTGATAGCTGAAATAAAGCAGAAAGGCTTTATTTGCCCAACTGCAGTGGAAGGGAATGCTGGCACTGGAAATGCACCACTGAGTCCTGATTCTTCCCTCTTTCCTTTAATTGTGTCCTTCGAAAGCAGAGTCCTCTAGTGCTAAAAGAAGATGATGGCAAACTGCCTTGTTAACCTATTTTAAGTAAATCTGTATTGAGTTTCCTGCTGTGCCTAAAAGCTGGAAGTCCCAGTAGAGTTTTATATTTTATCCCTGCACTAGCTTTCTCTGGACTTTAATTCCCCACTTCCTTTTTCTTCTACTCCCAAAGAAATGCAAATTTAATTTCACAGGAAATAAGGATATACTTGAATAAAATAAGATTTTAATTTTTTTTGCCCATATCTCTATGTCTCCCACTGGTTAGTAGCTGATTTTGAGGGATCTAACATTTTGCCTTTCTTAAAACAAATTCTTTGCATACAGCAACCTCCCACAGACTCTTTTAGCACAGAAAGGCAAAAGAATTTTAGCAGGGAAAATTCTGCATGGAAGAATAGGACAGCGCAGGCCACCTGTATGGTATTAGGAAGAGATGAGGGAAAAGATATTGCTGATCTCTATTAATAATTAATTTAATTTTCTATAGCCCTCTTATAAAAGTTCCTCAACAAATTTGCAGAGTGTATAATATATGTATCACTGAATTGTAGCTATTTCTGGAGTACTTCATCTGTTCCACTGCAGACATGGGGATGGTTTTTAATAGTTTAGGTCAGTAAGTCATTATGAAAGACTCCACTGAAATAATACTCTTGAAATAATAATATTGGATATGGACTATATTGTTAAAGGGGTTTTTTTCTTTTCTCCTTCATGATGAGTTCCTGCTTTCTCTCTGTTGTGCTATGACATATGGCTTGCAGCGATAGCCACTGGACCTACAGGGATCACTGAGTGCACATTTAACTTTCTCTAAAGGGGATTTAGCATGAGAACATAAAGAATGAGATACAGCCATGGTCTGCTAAAAAGTGTTCCAGTCCATGTGTCCTTACCAAATAAAACTACCCAGAGAGATCTTTACTGGGGGTTTTTATTACTCATCACAGTGGCCCAGACACTGGCAATGTTCTTTGGAAAAAAATATTTGTTGGTCTCAATGGTAAATTTTGTCTGAAATACCTGACTTGGAGGAACACGAGCTCCTTGCCAGCACCCTGGTTTACATCCAAGCTGGCTGATGCCCACCTCGGAAAGCTCTTGTCTGAACTCGGTTTTCGAGCAGGGCTTCGTCTGGCTCTGCTCAGCCAAGCCCCAGGCTGCGGCCCAGGCCTGTCCTTACCCTTAGGCTCGTGTTTAACTGCTTTGCTAATTCGGGACTGGAATCACCACTGCGTCCTGTAAAATGCTTGTTTATAATTTTACCTCTTCTCACCAAGCCTCCAACCTGGCTCATTCCAGGGGATCTGGCAAAGCTCTCCACCAGTGGTGTGGCTGGCAGGAAGGTCTGGGCAGTGGGATGTAGTTGGGAAATAGGGTCTAAAATGCAAGAGCAGCAGCCCAGGGTGATGGGAGTGTGGCTAGGCAACAGCATGGGGAGAGGAGGAATGATCTCTCTTTGTCAGACAGCCGAGCTGTTAGAGGTTATGAGATTCTTTTATTGCACTAATTTGCAGTGCAATGTGCTGACATTCTCTCCCTGTTGCACAGAGAATATATAAATTATGCCTGCAGGACGATTAACTGTTTGTCCAGGCTAATTGTCAGTATTAAATCTTGCTCAGTCACAGTTTTAAAGCTTAATTTAAACTCTCTATCTTTAAGGAATCTGCACTCCCACTCCCCCTCCCACCACGGGGAAAAAAATAATAAAGATTTAATGGTTTAAGTCAGTTCCCTTTGTAAGAGCTAAAGTTATAATTGGGTGTGTGGATCGTGGAAGCATCTGCACACGATGAGCCTGTGGAGTTTTCCTTTTGCTTTGGCCAATAATGTTCATTTCAAATCCCATTGTCTTTGCTACCCTGTATTAATTTCTGAATTATGTATTATTGTTCTGAGACCCTGGAGCCACAGCTATTCCCCACATCTATTACTGCATAAATCTTTGCTGTGTGCTTAAACCAGCAATGATTCATCCTGAAAGACAGAGAGGAGCACCAGAGCTAAAGAAAAATCCCTCTCCCTGTGAAACAGGCACAGATCCAACGCTCAGCCCTTGCAGGGTGGCTGGGGAGTGAGGGCAGGCAGACCTGGCTGTGAAGAGCTACAGCAACAGGCAGGAGAGGGATGGAGCCCACCATGGGTTTGGACACTGCGTCCTCACACGCTGCAGGTCGTGGTCTGGTGCTGCAGCAGGGACGATCCTGGCTGTGCAGGTGATGCTCAGGGGAAACTGCTGCTCCCATGGCAGACCCTGTGTGAAGGGACAGCCCTCTGGGTGAGCACCATCCTCCCGGTGCCACAGGAGGTGAAGATCACTGGCCACACTGGCAGAGATTTTGCATTTTCAATTACTTGTGTTTTCTTCTATGGTGATTCTTAATTTAGTGCCCTGTAAAGAGAGACAGATGTATGCAGTTGGCCCATCTCCTCCTAAAATTTGTATCAGCAGTGCTGTGAAGTGTCTGTTTCTCATCTCTGCTTGTCCCTAGACTTGATTTTCTGAAGCTCTGTGCCAGCAGCATGGGTTTAGCTGATGGTTGCCCTGTCCTCGTTAGAGCCAAAAGCTGGCTGTCAGTTGGCTGCCACTGCCCTCATCGGGGTACCCCCATTAGCTGTGTGTGGTGCAGTTCCAGCAAATGCAAAGGTGGCATCGCACCTTGGTGTTAAAAGCATTTAAGTGCATTTTTCCTGGCCTTGGCTCAGGCTGGCATCACCCTCGTCTGCCACGAGCCTGGTCCTGCCCCCGCAGCTCGGGGACAGCTGGCTGGGTGAGCAGCCTTGGGGATCATGGAGTCACACAAGGGCTTGGGTGGGAAGAGACCTTAAAACCCATCTTGATTCCTCCCTTGCCATGGGCAGGGACACCTTCCACCCTCCCAGGTTGCTCCAAACCCCATCCAACCTGGCCTTGGACACTGCCAGGGATGGGGCAGCCACAGCTTCTCGGGGCACCCTGTGCCAGGGCCTCACCACCTCACCGGGAAGGATTTCTTCCTAATATCCAATCTAGACCTGCTCTTTGTCAGTTTAAAACCATTCCCTCTTGTCCTGTCATTCCAGACCCTTGTCCAAAGTCCCTCTCCAGCTCTCCTGGAGCCCCTTTAGGCCCTGGAAGGGCCTTCAAGGTCTCCCTGGAGCCTTCTCTTCTCCAGGTGAGCACCCCCAGCTCTCCCAGCCTGGCTCCAGAGCAGAGGGGCTCAGCCCTCAGAGCATCTCCACGGCCTCCTCTGGACTCGCTCCAACAGCTCCACATCCTGCTCTGGCTGACCTGGCTTGTACCAGAACTGAGGACAGAGGCTCCAAAAGGATGTCAGGGAGATTTTATTTCATGTTGTGGTTTCTGTAGGACATGTAGTGCCGTTGGAGAACTGGGAGCTTCAGGCTTGAGCCCTTCAGGGCTTTACCTGATCTCTTGAAAGACTTTAACAGGACTTTGCTTTCTAGAGAAGCTCAGGAGAGAAAGTGCTCCCTGTGCTTTTAATCTCTGCTGAAGGATTTGTTCATCTGCCACACAGGTCAAAGCTGAGCATGTTCTCGCTGGGTGAAAGGGGTCAAGCTCTTTTTGACCTGGGGCAGGTGGTAATTGAAAAGGAGGCAGCTGAGGGTAGAAATGAGCCTGGTGACGTGGTGACATAACCAGCCTGGTCCCTCTGTTCCTGGAAAATGACAGTGGTGACAGCCAGGAGGGAGAGTTGAGAGGCTGATGCCTTGCACAGCTCATGACCCCAGCGTTGTGCTGTGTGGTGGGGCTGAGACGTGGGACTGCTGAGCACAACATCTCTCCTCTCTGCGTGGTGATGGATCAGGATTGGGATATCCCTGCAGGCGTGATCCAGGGGCTTTTGCTGGAGAGCAGGGAAAGGTGAGCAGGTCAGTACCTGCAGGAGAAAGCAGCCACCTGGGAGCTGAGGAGAAATAGTTCTCGCTAATCCTGCTCCTTCTGGCACCTCATAGAGAAACAAAAGGACTCGTGCTGTTCTGCTCTATTAGAGCTCCCTTTAACAGTGACAGCTTTCCTCACTTCTTTTCTGAAATCTGCAAAATTAGGGTGAGTGAAAGCAGGGGGAAGGAGGAGACAAGTTAGTGTGGAAGAGGAATGCCTGAGAAGCACAGGAGCCCCCAGGCAGGAGAGCAGAATTAGCAGGTGAGAAAGCAGGAGGGCTGATCATCAGCCAGCTCGGCTGTGGGATGGCACAGCACTGCCAGTGTGACAGGAGAATGGGAATCCTTGGCCTAGTTTGTGGAGAGAGGGAAGCAGGGGAGGATTTTCAGAGTTGTGTGCAGGGCAGGGCAGCCAGCCCCTCTGCTCTGCCTCTGCTCCAGGACCCCCAGGAGCTTTGCTGTGAACAGAGAGATGCCAGCTGGCTGCCTGGCCACAGGGACTGGGCTGGAAGATTTGGTGGTTTGGGTGGCTGGGATATTATTGTTATTATTAATAATAATAATCTGCTTTACTACATCTGTAACATCAGAGCAGCCACTCAGGCCCCATTTGCTTCCATGGTGTGTGCACATGTCCTGCTTCCAGGTCTGGCACCCCTGCATACAAGTATCTAGATGCCCATGGGATTATTCTGGGGAAACCACCTCTTGTTACTCCAAACGGGAGGTGAGCACATTTTGTGTGTGAATTTGAGTGGCCCTATTGTAAATTTTAGTATTTTAATTAAACCTGCAGATCAGGAAGCCCCATACTGGGAGAGGCTCTGGAATCTCTGTGTAGCACAAATCCATGGCTGCCAAGAGCAGGACCAAGGCTCCTTCCAAGGAGAAGATCTTGACAAGAGGTTTCTGCCTAATCCTAGCACTCAGCAGCTGGTTTATGCCCCCCCCAAAAATTATTCTTGTTTCTGGCTTTTATCCCAGTGATCATCAAAGCGAACATTCCCACTCTCCATCAGAAATCTCTCATTGCCTGTTTTGTGGCTCAAATCTGATGTCAGCCAGGTTTGACTGCTCAGGTGTGAAAACAGGAGATGGGGCAGCAGTGATGGCAGGGCTTCGGGTTTGTCTGAAATCCCTGACTGCCTCCGCAGGACTCTGCAATGAGAGAGGGTAAATACAGGCAAGGCAATCCCATGCTCCTGCTGGCTAGTTATTTCAGGCAGGAGAGAGGGTAAATACAGGCAAGGCAATCCCATGCTCCTGCTGGCTAGTTATTTCAGGCAGCTTTTCCATAGTCTCTCTTATTTGTCTTCCCTCTGATGGGGGAGAGAAGTTAGGGAACAGCTCTAGATGGAATATATTTGTAAGCAGGCAGCAACAGAAGTCCTTAAAACAGTGAAAGCAGCATGCGGGGAGGAAATAAAAATAAATACCTCTCCTAGGAGAAGAACAAAAGAGAGGGGCTGAAATACCTGGGATCACAGCCCGTGCTGGGGGAGAGTGCGCAGGGGGAGGGCTGCTGTGCTGAGGCAGGGGAGATGCTGTCTTTAGCATATGCTCTGCATATTTTACTGCCAGAGAAGATGTGGCGATGATTTAATATGCAAAGGTAGATATGGCATTGATATGCATCCACACTGCATAACATGTGCATACATATTTCAAAGGTGCTACAAGAAAGTGCATCGCTGAAGGCAAGCATTTATCAGGCTTGCGGTCAAACGTTTGAGACCTTCACAGCCTTAGGAGATCCTGCAGCAGGAGGAAAAATAACACGTCTTGATTGTTATTAGTGTTTTAAATACAAAATCGTCGAGATGCTGGGGAGCAGGGAGAGCAGCGAGCACTTGAGACGCGTTGAGTGATGTGCTGAGGAGCAGCCGCGCGGGTAAACAAAGGCTGCGGCAGCGCCGGGGCCGGATCGAGCCAGCAGCCCTAAAGTGGCGATTGTTCACCTGCAGCCCCTGCTTTGCACTCCGCAGTCTGCGCTCAGGCCCCAGGAAATGAGAGGAGCCTCTCTGAAAGCTCTGCGCTTGGGGCAGGTGGTTTCTTCCTCTAATTTTTTTGTTTTGTTTTGTTCTGGGAACGGAGCTCAGCTGCGCGGGCAGAGGGAGGTTTGGCACACGCAGGTGTGACAAGGGCAGGGGGGCACAGCCCTGCGCCCCCCACCTCTCACCTGGGGCTGCCCCGCTTGCTCCCGTGGTTGTTTGTATTTGCTCTCTGCTGGGGGACAACGAGGCTGCACCCACCGGGGGCAGGGACCCATCAGAGGCTGCACCAAGCTCAAACCAGGCCAGCAGCTTCCTGCCCAAAGACCGAACTGGGAAACACCTGGTTGTTGGGAGCGGTTAGTGTCACCCTGCGGTGTGGCTCGGCTGCTGCTGTTGTCTCCCTCCCTGACCCGGTCCGGGCTGCAGGAGCCCCCGGGGGCGGCAGGAGGGGCACGATGCAGGATGCTGTGCAGATGAAAGCACAGACAGTTTGTGTTTGTTTTGCTTAGTGACAGCTCTAGATTTTAATGTTTGATCACAGCAGGCAGGGAGGTCCTGCAGGGATTTCAAAAGATGCTCTGTCCCCATGCACCGACGTGCATTTTCTCTACATTAAATGAGTGCGTCTCGCTGGAAAAAACTAGTTTGGGCTTAATGCAAATTGGGCTTGGTGCAAGCACGAGACACGTTTTGCTGCTGGGGGGAATCTGCCCTGCTCTGCCGCGTCTCTAAAGCCGCTGTCCAGCGGCTCTACACTGGAATTCCAGTGCCAGCGCAGGAGTCCCCACCAGGGGACATGGGTGACACCCGCCCTCTGCCAGACAAGCGTCCCACCAGGACTGCCTGCTAGTCCATTGCTGGGGGCTTGCAGCTCACTTTAGCACTGGTGTAGCACTCATTTCTCCGCTGTGCCAAGCCCACGTTTGCACTTGTCCTTCCTGACGCCCTCCACTCCTTTGGTAGTGGCAGCGGTAGGAGATGAATTCCTTGTGCTCCTTGCTGGGCACATCCCAGGTTTGGCAGCAATGCCGAGGTGGCTGCCCTCAGTCCAAGCCCCGTGTGCCCGGCTGCGCGGAGCTGCCCACGCTCCACGGGCGTGGGCTCACCTGCTGGAACACAAACCAGCTCTGTTGTTTCTCAGAGCGTGTTCTGCAGTTCGGCTTCCGCGAGTTCAGGTCCTGCCTCCTCCCGGCATCCTCAGGTGGCCGGAGAGGGACGGGGCAGGATCTGGTGGCAGTGGCCAGGGGCAGCAGGGGCCGTAGCTGGGTGGCCTCTGGGGAGGAGCACACAGCCGGCAGCGAGGTGTGAAGAACAGAGAGGGATTCTCCGGCGCTAATGACAGCGGGCAGCACTCCCACCGCCGTGGAGGCCACTGCAACTCCATCGCTCCTTAATTATCTGGAATTATAGCGCTGCTCTCGCCCTTTTTATGTTACGGTGGAAGAAATCAGGACATACATTAATTATCTAATCCGTATGTAAAGTGTCACATACAATTTTCCCAGAGCAAAAGGTTCTAGCTTTAAGACCCGCATCGTCTCTTAATAACCATGTGTGAGGGAAAAAAATAATATCCAGCTATATGATTATTACAGTGGTCGTTGGCCACTGTTGCTCCTCTCCCTGCTTTTGGGGCAGTGTCTCTTACAGAGCCTTACACTTGCAGGGTGACCTTTAAATAGCCCCAGACTGCAGCCTGTGGCCTGGCTGGGTTGCAGGGAATTGAGAGTGCAAACCCTGTGGTTGTTGCTGCTGTTGTGGAAGTACAGTCTGAATCAGAAACACCTTTGGGTCTCGTTGGTAGGTTTTTTCCTCCTCTGCATATGAAAAAGAGGGGAAGACCCCACAGCATCCCTTTGACTAAGACACATGGCAGCTGAGGAAGTCGATTAAGAAAATCAGTATTGCATTTATTAGCCTCCATCTATGATGCATGGTGTTATGCTAATATGCATGAATTAATTACTGTTATTAATTCAATTGAATTAATTTGATATAACTGATGTGTGCAGTGAAGATTTGTGGTGAGAGCTGCTTTTAAAAGGTGTCGCAGACATGGGCTGGGTTGATGTGAGTGGAAAGGGGGGAAGGGCTCTGCAGCAACCCCAGCACATCTGTTTGCACCACCTGATGCAGCACAGGAGCCAAGAGACCTGTTTATCCCCCGTCTCCTTCCCCTCCCTCTGTGGTCTGCTCATGACTTCATCCTCTGCTGCAATTAGGAGCATCCTGATGCTGCAGTAGGAGACTCCTGCTGAAGACAGGTAAAGAATAAGGTTGATTTTTGGGTAACCTGAAAGGAGAGAGGGAAGGAGATGATGCAGTCCCATCTGCAGGTGGGGCAGGAACCCAGTGTCCAGCCAAAGGAGCAAAAGGCAGGGAAACAGGGCGAGAAAGGAAGGAGCAGAGAAACACAGTTCTTCCCTGTGAGGATGGTGAGGCCCTGGCACAGGCTGCCCAGAGAATCTGTGGCTGCCTCATCCCTGGAAATGTCCAAGGCCAGGTTGGAACAACCTGGGATAGTGGAAGGTGTCCCTGTCCATGGCAGGGAGGTTGGAACGAGATGGTCTTTGAGGTCTCTTCCAACCCAAACCACTCTGATTCTATGAATTAGCTGTTCAAAACAGCAAAGAATTCCCTTTGCCTATTTTTTGGCCCCTTTGAGGGTTTGCTGACAATCCTCCCCACCCAGTTTGTGCAGGAAGACAGCAAAACCCCTCAGCTCCTTCAGAACATCTGCGGGAAGCGAGGGTTAAAGTCTGATCACAAATATCAGCACAGGAAACCAGCTCCCAAGTGTCAGGCAGGGAAACATCTCAGGGCCCCTGTGTGCACTGAGAGTGTTGCAACACGTAGTTTGTGAACTGCTGCCAGGCTGTGCAGTATTTGCATAAATTATTAGGGGGAAAATTTAGCTCAGCTTGAGAAAGCTGCAGCTTGCAGGCTCCTCCCGAGCAGAAGTGAAACCCGTCGTGTGAATTATTTGTCAGAGATTTGCTCTCCGGTTGTGGCACAGAAGAAGCTGCCTGTGTTGTTGAGGAAAAGGGGCCTCAGTGTATGATCAGAAAATAAAGCTGCAGATGCTGTTTTGGGGCTGGCAGGAGTGGGACCTGGCATGATGGGGGATGTCCCCGGAGATCAGGGATGTGCTGGGACACGAGGACCCATGGCCAGCACAGGGGATGGGTTGGAGCTGTGCACAAAGCCTCCCGCAGACCTGCCCTATGAAACTAATTAATGAAAGGTAAATTTAAAAAAATCTAATGCCACCCGTGCACCCCCCGATGCCCAGCACGGCCCCCTCGGGCAGAGCCCGGCATCCTTGAGCTGCTCATGTTTCTAAAATGACTGTAATTGGTATTCCACAAGACAAACTACAGGACCCACAAAGGCCATCACTCCTCCAGATCATTCAATCATGTTGAAGACCAAACTTGCAATTGCTCTTAATGGAAATGCAGAGCCCGGGAGTTTTCCCGTTAGGAAGGGAGAACCTGTAGTTTTCGGTGACCTCTTTTGGGTAGCAGAGTAGCAGCTAATTGCAGCTCATAGAGCTGACAGATGTCCCTGCTTCCTGCAGCAAATCGGTCACATCTCTTGATAAATATGAGACTTTCTGCTGTTATATATGAGTCCCGTGCTTTAACCATCCTCCTAGCTCATTTCATTTCAGTTTTCCAATAGGTTGGAGATATTTTACTGAAATTTTCTCCCCCTTCCCCCCCGCCCACCAAGTGTGGAAGTGTTTTTCTGCCATTATTTACTGTTCCTTGCTCTCTATTTTAGTCACCCATCAGCTGCTGACAGTCTTTATTAGGTCCTTTGTCCGTGGCTCGGGAAGGGAGGCAGACTGGTTTCACCCTGAGGATGGCTCCCTAAAGCAGAGAGCTGCTGCCTCTCACTTCCCTCTGCCCTTCCTGGGACTGTGGGGTCATTCTGGTCCAGGGCAGCATTTTCCTCCACTTCCAGCCCATACCTGGTCCCGCTCTTGCTCCCACGAAACATCCTCTGCTTGGGGTTTGGTGGCTGCTGGTGCCACTTCCCCATTGGTGATCCTGTCCCCAGCCCCTTCCCTGCCCTGTGGCTGGCTTTGGTCCTGCTTTGGAGAGCTGTAATGCTGCATCTCCCCAGCAGCCTCATCTTCCTCCTCCTCACCCTGCGGAGAAGCCTGGGGAAGGGAATATGCCCAGTGCTGCTCCACAACAGTGGATCACAGAATCACAGAATGGTTTCAGTTGGAAGGGCCCTTAAACCCCATCCCATCCCACCCCCCGCCATGGGCAGGGGCACTTCCCACTATCCCAGGGTGCTCCAAGCCCTGTCCAACCTGGCCTTGGACCCTTCCAGGGATGGGGCAGCCACAGCTGCTCTGGGCACCCTGTGCCAGGGCCTCACCACCCTCACAGGGAAGAATTTCTTCCCAATATCCAATCTAAACCTTCCCTCTGTCAGTGTGAAGCCATCCCCCCTTGTCCTGTCACTCCAGGCCCTTGGCAAAAGGCCCTCTCCAGGAAAACCTTTTCTCTGTGCCATGATCTCTGAGCTCACTCTTTCTCTCCCCGTTACACCTGTGGTGGGTGTTTGCCCTCTCCACCACACACAGCTTTTCCCTGCCCAGTACAACCCTGATGATCTGGCTGCAGGTGGCACTTGGCACTGCTACCCTTTGCTGGGGTTTGGTGGTTTTGGGGTTTTTTTTCCTTCTAAGAAAAAGTTTTAAAAATTAAAAAAAGTCTGGATCACAGATTGGGACAGGGCAGAGCTCTGCAGTTTCCCTAAGCAGAAACCTTGTCCTCCAGAGGTGCTCTCAACCCTCAGAAGGGGCATTGCTGAGATGCTCTTGTCCCACCTGCTCTTAAAAACCTTCAAGGCAGTGAGTCCCACAGTTCTCCCTCCCCAGCAGCTTCTGGGGCTTAGTCACAGCCACCAGACAGAAAGGGGTTTCCTTTACAAGTACGTGTGTGTGCATGTGAAGATGCATTAATTATACATTTATTAAAGGTATTTATTATTCATACTGAGGTATTAAAGTACTTTATGTTTATTAATTATACAGTTAATATATACAGGTGAAAAGGCACTAAGTATATATATATATTTAGCATATAGGTGAAAATCTGTACTGTATATATATTTTAATTCCTTTAAGTCCTTCCTGCAAATTAAGCTGATGACTTTGTGATGCCCCTAAGGACAGAGGAAACAATTGCCTGCTGGCTTCATTACCGAGCCTGCATTATCCCATCCCCTCTCAGCCTTTTGCAGACCCAACCCCAGCTCGTTCAGCCTTTCTCTGCAGGTGGGTCGTGTTTGTTCAGCTCTTGTTTGTCCACCCCACGGAGGTGCCTGTCCCTGTGGGGCACTGAGTGGCACCAGGCCAGCTGCTCGCTGTTGGTGGCTTCTCACCAGGTAGCTCCAGGAGGATGCTGCGTCCTTCTGGGGGGGGCAGCAGGGACATCAGCACCCTGTGCCAAAACCAGGTGTGGTGGGGACCCAAACCAGTCCCCCCAGCCCTGGGCATGGAGGATTCTCATGAGCAGCCAGAGGCGCTTGGAGCTGCCTCAGTGGTTTCTGTGTGGGTCAGGAGCTCTGAGCCCATGACAGAGGCTGGGGGCATAAGAACAAGCACAGTTTGTCCCTTTTAATTTTTTTGAAGTGTTTTGGAGAGGGTTTCTGTTCAGTTCTGTTTGTTTGCTTGTTTGTTTATTTAGCTGAGGTCCTTTTGGTGTTTTTTTTTTGTTTAACTAATGTAGCTGGGAAAAGCCGAGGTTTTAGTCACGTCAGCTGCTCCTCCTTTCTGGAATATTTCACTCTAGGGGCCAGTTTCTCTCTAATACCTTCCTTTTGAGGGGCTCCAGGAACAGCTTTTACCCCTAAAGACCGGTTTCATACCCACAGCCCTCTGCAGCAGCCAAGCTGGGGAGCTCAGCTCCTTGCACACCCAGGCCCCAGCAGAGCCAGGTGGGGCTGTGGCAGAATTGTAGCTGTGTATCCTCCGGAATAATTACAGGGCAGTTCCCACAAGTTCCTTGCAGGGAGCCACACCGTGTAGCCGCTCCTGGATGCACCTGCCCCTTCCTCCTTGCAGAGCAGCAGGCCGAGGTATAAACGAGCCCCCTGATACCTCATGGTAATTAGTAGTGGATTTCACAGGTTTTTCCCATACATTTCTTTCCTATCCCTTTGTTCTTCTGCCGTGTGACACGTAGGAGACTTGTAAGACTCCACTCTCTCTCACCTGGATTTGCTCTGGCCTTTCGGGAGGATAGGAGGGATTTGAGTCTATTAACTTAATTGGCAAATGCATTGCTCAGACAGCTGTGCCAGAGCCTGTGGTAGCCTCTGGGTGAAGCAGCCCCCAGCAGCTTTTTGGCACCTCTGGTGGTGCTCAGGCACCTCCCCGCCAGTTCAGGGTCAGCCAGCTTCAAACTGGTCTTAAGGGGTACTGCTTGAGGAGAAGGTGCTTTGGGAAAAACGGGAATAAATGGAAAAACAGGATGTCGAGGAGGCTGCACGTTTGAGATGTGTGGGAAAACTTCGGTGTGTGGCACAGGGGATTTGGTAGGGGTGTTGCAGAACTGGCCATCGTGTTCCTGTCAGCATTATCAGCCATCCAGACCCAATAAATAAGTTCCTAAATCTCATCCTGTTGCTGTTTTGTGCTTAGAAAAGTGGAGCTGCAGGGACCTTTGGCAGCCCAGGTCCCTTCAGTCCTCCTGGTGCTCTGTGGTGAGGCTGCTTTACAGGGTGGGTTGGTCCCAAAGGTGACAACAGAGATGAAGGTTCCAGTGTTTGGCCATGGACCTGGCACCTTGAGAGGTGATTATTTTGGTGGCAGTGATGCAGAGAAGTGGTAGTTTTATCCACTGAAGGCTCTTCCTGGGGCTGCGGCAGCCCTGGAGTGGCTGGGGCTGGGCGTGGGATGTTGCAGGAGTTCCCACTGGATGCAGAAATAGAGTCTGGCATGAATTTTATAGCTGTGATGGAAGCAGAAATGCCTCTTCTCTGATACCTAGGCCAGGTAAGAAGCTTGAGTGCATGTGGTGGTATTGACATTTCCTGGTAAAGAAGCAGATTTCCAGCAGGCAGCAAGCTGTGACAAGAAAAAATAGCTCAATTTCTCCGACGGTATTGATGGCTTCCCAGAGAAACTCTGTCACTCCAAAAATGAACCGTCCCCTTCAGTCAAATGTGTCTCTAATGAAAAATATATATCCACAGACTTTCAGCCTGTGTTATTAATGTGACCTTTACTCAACTGTTTCCCTCTGCTTATGATTTCTGTGAACCAGTGCAATTAGGAAGGTGCGTGTTCCTCACACCATCGTGCTTCAGGGGAGGCCAAGGAGATGGTTCCCAAGTAGCTCCTTCAGTAGTGCAAACGCAGTGGGAAGTGGAGGCTTAGCCCGGGTTTAAGAATGCCCTTGAGGAGCTGGAAAGGGCCCTGGGTGGGTGGTGCAAGGAGGCACAAGGTGCTGTACATGGGAAGTGGCAGAGCGTCGTGGCTCTGGGGAGCTCCAGAGGGGAGGGAAGCATGACTAAGGGCTGGCTTTTGCCCAGAAATGCTTTCCCTGGAAGAGTTCAAGGCCAGGTTGGACAGGGCTTGGAGCAACCTGGTCTAGTGGAAGATATCCGTGCAGGGAGGTTGGAACGAGATGATCTCGAAGTCCCCTCCTAACCAAACCTTGCTGTGATTCTATGAAATTGCTGGTTTTCAGCACTGCACGGAGAAGTTCTCTGGCTTCTGTAAGGAGGAATGGGATTTTTGCCTTAGAAACATGCAGCTCTGAATTGCTCCAAATGTGCTGTTTGGAACAAACTCACACCTTGTTGTAAAAGCTTTAGCAGCCTAAAAATGAATGGCCTGAAGGCAGGATGGAGGGAGAGTTTGATGTAGTCTGAGCCTGAATCCTGCTAGGAGTGAGTCTGGCTTTAAATAAAAACAGTATTAAAAAAACCAAACCAAACCAAAACAAACAAACAAAAAAATCAAACCAAACAAAACAAAAAAAACCAAACAGCCTTCAAGGCAGCAACTTTTGCATATTTGACTCATCCCAGGATAGTTTCCAGAGGCCAGAGCAGCATGTGGGTTTGATAAAGAGCTTGCTAAAACAGAGCAGGAATTTCTGGTACTTGGTAAAGTTTAGGCAACTCACGGGAAATGGGTGACTCTGTGTCCCTTGGAGAACAGGCACTCGTGGCCCTTCGTAGGTGGAAATTCTTCCTTGAGCTAAGAGCACCTCCTCTCCTCTTGTTTTGGTTTCAATCTCTGTTCTAGGATATAATGTGGCCATAAACCTTCCCTCTCCTTTGCACTGTTTTCTTCCAGAAAACAAATCTTGCCGTTGAAGAGGAGGAATCATCCCTTCCTTTGCAAGCTGCTCTGCTGGAACTTGGTCACATCAAGCAGTCTTTGAGGTCCTTGGGCATAAACGCACCCAAAACATTTTAGAAAAGTTTTCTGTAACATGGCAAGAGCTGGCTCTTGTGGAAAAGCATTGGCTGGTCTAAGTTTGAAGCCTCTGGAAAATCAAAATTCACATGACACATTTGAAGTCCCTTGGCCAAACTGTCCACTGATGGGCACTCGATCATGTGTTCCCTTTTCTTTGGCTTGGGTTGCTGGGCTCTTGGCTTGGGGATGAAGCTGGTGGGACATGTCCCCTGGGCACATGCACGGCTGTCTAATGCTACTACATACCTGGAGAAAAACAAATATCCTGATCCCAAATCCCTGATGCTTTTCTCTCCTAAGTCTTTGTTCTGTGTCTGTACAAATAAGGGCTGTGGTGTGAATGCTGCCTGTTGTGGTGTATAATCAATTCATTCATAGTTCTGAGGCACAAAGTAGCATAGTTGTAATGCTGTGGGCAGGCCTGTGAAAAATGAGTAATTCTGTCTTCAAAGCAGGGTTGATTTGTGTGAAGGCACGAGTTTGCCCATAACAATGAGGAGAAAACAAAATACTGAGGAGCTGCTTGTTAAGTGAGCATCTTCCCCCTGTGCACGGCAGGGCTGGAGTCCTGCCTGTCCCTGGATGGAGGGCTGATGGTGCATAGCCCACACCCGAAGGTAGCCAGCCCCAGGGTACCCAAAAATCTGGTTTCTGAACGCTTGCATTCACACCCCTACATTTATCTCCTTGCTTGCAACAGCTCGGGGTAGAAGTTGTGAATAAAACAGGCGGATGGTGCTAGTTTTTAACATTTGCTGCATTTGCTTGGCCTGCGTGGAGCCTGCTTTCCACAGGCTCCCAAGCAGTGGGAAATTGCTGGCAGAAGTCAACTTTTCAGCTGGGCAGAAGTGGACTGGCAAGGACAGCTCCTCCTCGCCCAGCACTCGGAGCAGGGCTTGGTCACCCATCCCCGGAGAGGGGGAAAGGGGAGCTGGGGAGGGACTCAGTTACAATCCAGTGGTGCCACACGTTCCTGATAAACACCGGGAACCTGACGGCTGTGTACGGATGGCACGGGGGAAAAGAAGGGGAGCGGGGAAAATGGTTGCATAAATTTATCGTCATAAAGTATTTGCTCTGCTTTAATTCGTGTGTACGTGGGGCATGAGTGTGCGCGGGGGGTTGCACTGACACCACCACACAGGCCACAGCTGAGTTGTGTTCTCGAGTCCTTTGGTGTAACCCATTAGGGTATTTTTCTTGCCTTCTAGATCTAATCACAGCCAGCAATGCAGGTTGAAGCATTTCAAGTGGGTTTTTTTTTATCCGGCTGCCCTTTTCCCGTTGTTATCGAGCGCGGGGCCGTGTTGATTTGCATGCCATTTTGCTTTTGATCTCCATGGCAACTGCTACCAAATGGCCTGAGAATAATAGAGGTGCTTTTTGGAGCTGTAAGCAGGCTCTGCGCAGAGCGCTGACGCCGGAGGTTTGCACCAAAATAAATAAATAAATAAAATGAAAATGAAGGCGTTGGTTGTGGCAAGGAGCCTCGAGAGCGGGGCAGCTCACTCCCCTCTCCCCATCCCCCTCGAATTGCTACATATGACAGATGTTTTTGACAGGCACTTGAAAGAAATAAATACACAGGGAGAGGGACGTAGGGAGGGATGATCCAGCCCGGAGGCAGGGCCTTCTGGCACCAGGCTGGCAGATCTTGGAATCATCGTTTAGATTGGAAAAGCCCCATAAGATCATCGAGTCCAACCACTAACCCAGCACTGTTGGGCTCTTCACTCTAGGTGCCACATCACGTGTCTCTTAAATCCCTTCAAGGACGGTAGATGAGACTGGTGGTTGTGCAGACTCCAAGCCCACTGGCCCCTCTGGAGAGCTCCTCCACAGCCCCTCAGGAGCATTCCTTGCCTGGCTCCATCCCAGTGGCTGCTGCTTGGGTGCCTCTTTCCTCTGCAGGCAGCAGGTGAAGTTTGGAATTGCTTTAGTGCCCTCCTGTTCTTGGATATTTTCTCCTTTAAGCCATCTTTAAGTTGCAGAGTTTGTTAGCTCAGGATCTCACTGGGCTGGGAAATGGGGCACTGAGCTGTGCGGCCCTGAGCAAGTCCCTTATTTTCTCTCCTCTGTTAAAGCCTGAGCTCACCATGTGGGTGGGAGGGTTGGGGAAGGCTCCTGGGGGAGAGCTGCCCTTGGCTCTGTCACTGTGATCACCCAGATCCGCAGCACCCAGCCCATGCTATCTCCAGCCCCTGCACAATGTCAGCAAGAATAAAATTCTCCTTTTCCTCCTCCTCCGCAGAGCTGGTCTGAGCTGGTGCTGAGCAGCCAGGCACCACTGCTGGGTGAGGTCCTGTCCTGCTCTGGCTTCCCCCACGTTTTAAGGATGCTGACTGAAGTGCTGTCCCCTGTCATGATTCCACCCCAACGCTGTTAGCCTTCAGAGCTTGTGTTGCACCGTGGCACAGGAGGATTTGTACAATTTCTTCAGGTTCTTGGACATGAGCCAGCGTCAACAAACCTCAGGGCAGAAACTCTGCGAGGAGCAGGAAATGAGGGAGCTGTCGGGCTTAGTGGCTGTGTTAGATCACTCTAAAGCATGACTTAAATTCAGGTTTGCAATTTCCTCCCTTTCACCTCCTCCACCATAAGCCCCAGCGCTGCCTCAGCCTCTTCCCCTCACCCAGAGCTGGGCTCCTTTTACGAGCCTGGAGCTGGCCACAGTGTCCGGGGAGTTAGAGGAGAGAGCGAGGGGAGAGCTGATGGACACAGAGAGGGGCAAGCAGAGCTGCAAAGATTGGCATGACAAGAGTTGGAGATTTTTTGCTCGAAGCCTGCCTCCTCCTTTAGCTGCCTTCAAGCAGCACAGCAGCAGTTGCTGCTGACAGGAGCTGCAGTGAGCGCGGCTGCAGGGAGGGGTGGAGGATGCTGAAGGGAGAAGCAGCCCCTGGAGCATCTTCCAGCCTCGCCAGCACGCTGCCTGGATCTGGCAGAAGATGAGAGAGGTCCCTTTCCTTCAAAGCCAGAGAACCTCCCCCATCCAGGTGCCAGTCATGGTGCCCAACATCCCTGTGACAGCAGCGTGGGTGCTGTGGGGTGGCCCGGGAGCTGCTGTGCCAGCAAGTCCCTCCTGCTCCTCCCTCCTCAATTAACACAGCAACCACAACTTTGTTATCCTAGGCATGAAATAAGGCTAATGAATCATGTCGCACTTTGAAGCCGCGTTAGATCTGGAATTTGACACAAGCTTTTACATCTATGTCACTCTGCCCCTGCGCTCCCCCCAAACCCAGGCAGGCCAGCTCACTGTTTACCTGTCAGTCAGCAGAGGAATTTGCATGTTAGTTAAGCTGTTAGCAAGAGTAATTACTGAGCGGGTCAGGGACTCCTCCCAGCAAGCCGGGCTGAAATGCTGTGCCTTGCCAGCGACATCTCTATCGCGGGGGGACGGCGGCGGCTGCGAGGGAGATGAATGCAAGCGATGACTCAGGGCTAATTGCACACTTCCACTATCGCCCGCGTGTACGCTGCAGGCTTAATTAGAAAACAGATCCGTGCCTCGAAGTGTGAATGAAGAGCTGCACGAGCAGTGTTTGGGACAGGCGTGGAGGGAGAGGGTGAAGCCTTCCCCCTTGGCAGCTGAGTGACCCCAGCAGCAAGCAGGGGCTTCCACAGAGATCGAGGTGGTCAGGCTGGAAAGAGAGGCAACAGTTTGGCTTTGGGATTCAGTTTTCCACCAGCAAGGAGCAGGAGAAATGAAGTGATTCTTTGCCACCTTCTCCAATACGAAGGGCCGTCCCTGCCTAATGAGGAACCTGCAGATCCCACAGAGTCTGTAGAGCTTCTGTCCTGAGCCCAGTGGCTTATTTCCTGAATTTTCGTAGGGATTTACTCTCCTCTAAACTGTCTTGACACTTTTAGTGTCACTGCTGCACATCTCTGCGAGAAAAGGGGGTGCTGGTCACAGCGGGAGGGAGTGACTCACAGCATCACAGGGGAGATGGACATCAGAGGGGAGGGAGATGGACATCAGAGGGGAGATGGACATCAGAGGGAAGGTAGGTGGACATCACAGGAGAGATGGACATCAGAGGGGAGGGAGATGGACATCAGAGGGGAG
>WBMZ01007496.1:181902-223908 GCA_013400975.1 Atrichornis clamosus
GGGGGAAGGTTAAGAGGGGGGGTAGGTGGACATCACAGGGGAGATGGACATCAGAGGGGAGGTAGGTGGACATCAGAGGGGAGGTAGATGAACATCACAGGAGAGATGGACATCAGAGGGGAGGTAGGCGGACATCACAGCATCTCAGGAGGGTGACCCTGTGTCAGCCATGCTGTGACTGCTGGAGGATTTTGTTCCCAGGTGTCACAGCGTGGTGAGACCCCAAGTCTTGCAGAAGCGTCTGTGACCTGTTCTCAAGCACCCGGATCCATGTCAGGGTGCATCTGACTGCCAGCTGATTGGAACTGCAGATTTGCCAGGACATTCCTGGACAACACCAATCCCCACCCCCCTGGAGTTCACATTGGCAGAGAGGGCAGGGAAACTTCGGTTCCCAACGTGCAGAGACTTCTCAGCAGCAGAATAAATTCTCAGGTCATCTTGGGATCAAAAGGCGTGATAAAAACTAGGTGGGGAGGAAACTGCCCTGGGCACTGGTGGTGGAAGAACAGCAGGCAGGGCTCCAGAAGTGGAAATTTCATGTGGAAGCAGGAGATTTTCTGTATGTTCCTGCTACGGCTGGGCTGGAGCAGGACCACAGGTAACTCAGCTGTGGGAGCCAGGTCCTACAGCTGCACACAGAGCCCAGCACAGACTGGAGGGGCTTTGCACAAACACCTGCAATAAATCATGGGGAAAGTTTTCTTTCCTTAATTTTGAGTTTGCATTGTTTTGGTATAGTCAAAAATTAGAGTTTAAAAAATGGGTTTGGTTTTGGTTTTTTTTTTAGTGTGCAAAAATTATGTGAAACAAAGCATTATTTTAGAAAATAGTGACATTTTATGGTTAACTTCACACAGAGCCACAACTTTTAAGTATATATTTATATCATGACAGCATGTTGAATAACCTCTGGGTTATAACAATATGGCCTAAACCTAGGTATTTTGTTAATGTTTGTAATTGTTTAGTCAATTATGGGATAGTGATATTTAGTACTATTTGAAATATCTGCATTTCTAGGTCAGGCTTGCTCCACTGTACTACAGCGAGTTTGGTGAGTGCTGTCATTCTCCTGAATTTTCATGTTGGTTTCTTTCAATTATGAGTTTTGATTACATCACAAATGGGGATCTCTAAGAATTAGATAATATATTTCAATCAGGGCTGAGTAACAGATGACGTGACTGATTTAAAATCAAAAATACTACAGGGTTTCAAGTCTTACATTGTAATGTGTCATTAAAACATACCACTTGCTGCCACTACTTAAATGCTAAGCCATAATATAAAATTGCAATAGGAAAATGGTAAAACAATTTTTTAAAAAAATCTCACCTCAACTTTTGAATGTCTTGAAAATTTTGTTAAACTAAGGGCTATTTCAGGCGATGATTTTGCAGAATTTTTTCAAACATTAAATGGGTTCCAGTTAGGCTTTTTTTCCCAAACATCAGCACTCGGTGAAGAACACAAATCCTCTATTTTGACTGACTTTGGTGCTGACTGCACCAACCAGAAACCTATGGAACGAAGTCCATCCCTTTTACAATTCACAAAAGCTACAGAATAAATCTTTTTTAAGGTAATGTTTGTTCTGAGAATAAATCGCAGTTGTTTGGAATGCTTAAACTTTCAAAAGGACCTGCTCTAAAAGCCCAATTTTTAAACAATTGGATCGTGAGTGTAATATGAATGTAGTTAAGATGATAAATGCAGCTAATTTTCTCCCTCTATTAGCCCCTTTCACATGCTACTTACAAATGCCAGTCAAACTCGGCAATCCTTTCATTTTATTATGCGGTGACGAGGCGATTGGATTAAAAATACATGATGGCATTTTCTAACTTGGATTTATAAGTGCCACTGCCACATCTAATATTGGGCTGACATTTGCTGGGCGCAGGGGGAAGTGTGGTTTGTTGGTGCAGGCTGGGGAGAGCTGCTGTCCCCTCCCAGGGCCACTGCGGGGTCTCCCAGCAGGACCCCAACCCAGGCACTTCATCCCCCGTGCCCAGTGCCAGCAGGGGTGGGACCAGGCCTCTCCAGTCACTGTGCTTGGAGCAATTAAAGCCTCTGCTGCAGGGGCTGGGGTGTGGTGGTGGTGTGGGGCTCCTGGCTTGGTGGGATGCTTGTGGTGAGTCCTTCGCTCTGGTGCTCGGCCTGATGCTGCAAGAGGCTTATTTTTTCAAGTTTCCACCCTAATAAGTGTTCTCGGCCTTTTCTTGGAACAGTAGTTCCCATCTGCTCATTTCATTTCCAAGGACATCTCTCTCGGCCTGTCCTGCCAGCTAGGGATGTTTTCCTTTCGGCCCTGAAGGGATGCAGAGGTGTTGTATGGGGCCGTGTCCGGCCTCGCTGGGGTCACGGCAGCCAAAAACCTTCATCCATCTCTTCTTGATCAGCCCCAGGCTGTGTTTCTCCAAGGTCTGTCTTCACGTAGCATTATCCAAATGCTGGATGTGGGGGCATCTCTGGTGTGCTGATCTGCTCTATTATTATTATTACTATTATTATTATTATTATTTCCATTTCCACGCAAGTGGGGCACTTGCTATTCTGGGTTCATCCAATTACAGTCAGGTCTGTGGCTCGGGTCCCAGAGGTGAAGTGCCCTGTGTCCAAGCCATCAGCTCTCCAGATCAGCTATTGTTTCTTTAAACGAAAGGGACACTAAAGTCCAATTATTGCAACAGAATGGGCTGCTTCTTTAAACTGAAGAATTTGACTCAGCTCAAGGGATATTTGTGATTGCCTCTGGCTTCCCTGGAGCTAAAAAATTATATGCTTTCCCTCTTCACTAAATTAAAACATAGTTGGATTGGTAGTGGGACTGAAGGAAGTCCCTGCCTGAAACCCCAAGTGTCAGCCTGCTTTGCAAACTCTAAGCTAGTAATTGGTTTGGAAATACTGAGTGAATAGGTAAAGAGGCTTCTGAATGATTTGTGCTGGATAATACAGAGCACCTGGAACAGCAGGGTTTGGCTTTCTTGGGAGATTTTGCAAACGTTGAGTTGTTAATTTCAGGTTCCAGTAGGTAAACACAATTAACATTTGTACTCTGTAAACACTCGATGTAGTTCTGTTTCAGCAGCACCTTATCCTCATTTCAGTTCTCAGTAAGCAATTCCTTTGTTTCCCAAATGTCAAACTCGAGGCAGACCCATGGCTGCTGTTCTCTGCACTCACAACCTCCAAAATGCCTCCTTCTGGCATCTAGGCTGGGCCAGGGCAAGGCTTGAAGAGAGTAAATATGGCTGAGAGCAGCTAAAGCTCAGGGTGATCCCACTGGGGCCCAGGAAGCCCATCCTGCGTCTGCAGGGAGCTGGTGGTGGTGGGATCCCAGCTGGCCCCTGTCAGGAGCAGGGAGTGGGCATCCAGGGTCCTACAGATCTGCTGTGCCATCTCCATGTGCAGGATGACAAGGATGTGGTTCTTTGAGCAACTTCTACTGTTTAAAACAAACATAAACCTTTGTGAAAATGTTTGATTCTTGGCTCACTGGTAGAGCCTGAGCACCAGGTTCCTGTTGTCACCTTGCAGACAAGGACCCTTGGAAAAGGGGCGAGTTCCTTGTGTGGCACCATCTGGTCGGATATATGTGAAGCCATGGCCAAAATGAAAGCTGCTCTCCACACTCGGTGTTGATGATGATTTGTCTTCTATGGGTGGCTATCTGACATGTGGCCACTGAAGTATTTACTGGAAAATCATAAACCTTTGGCCGAGCCAAAGTCATGGGCCCTGTGTTTTGAGAATGTGGTGAGGCACCCCCAAGCTGTGGAGGCTGGCTCCCAGAACCGTGTGATGGAAATGAAGGCTCGGAAGCTGTTTTAGATACCTTCAGAAAGATGAAGGAAAGCTCTAAATCCTGGTCTGCGAGACCTTGCACAGGAACACTTCCATGTGGAGCCTAAAACTCTCTCCCAGAGGGTTAAATGGCAGCGTTTATCTCAGCTGAACAACCCGCCTCACCCTCAAGGGTCCTCCAGAGCTTCACCCCAGCTTTGCAGGCTGTCCCACCACGGTCTAGCGCAGGGGGTATCATCAGATGATTTGGGGAAGAGTCAGACTGACTCCCCTGCCAGTGCCAGCAGTGTCTGCTTCATCCCCCAAATGGGACAGTGCCCACAGGGCAGGGAAGGTGCTCCAGACAGAGGCAACACAAGAGCTGCTTTGCAAATCCCCGGGAGAGCAGGCGTGGGGAGCAGCACCAGCCAGGGTGCCGTGTCCTGCAAGCTCCAGCTCAGCAGCCTCTGGCTCATTGTACCATTTACTGAGGTTATAACATAATGGCTATGCAAAATAGTGTCTCCTTTTCTCTTTTTCTTCTTTAGTAAGTGAAAGTAAGTCTTCTAAGCCAAGGTTAACAATATATATTTATGAGTTGTAGCCAGCTGCTTCTATGTTTGCACATGTGTTTGTTAATGAAGAGTAACCTAAGGGTCAGGTTATTATGTAAATAACCATTGTCAAGGGTAAAGGTGAAGAACCCAGTAATGAGTTGTGTCTCTCTGTCTCTCTCACAAGCCACTAATGAATATTGGATATTGCCATTTGCAGGGCTTTTTACCCTCATTTTATCAAGGGGTGAGGGGCAGGGATGGCAAGAGAGGAAAGAGAAAGAAGTAAATTTGTAATTAAGCTGAGACAAGTTCTTTTTTTCCCTCTCCCCAAACCAGCTAAAGCAAGTTATTTCTTCTGTAGGAATTAAATATAACTGACTTGGCCTGCGTTTGGGCAAAAAATCACCTTCCTTCTGCAGCTCTAGGCTGCATCATCCCTTTTGAGCCTCTGCAACTCTCACTTTAGAAGATGCCCACAAATCAACAGTCTGCATCTTTGCAGATAATACTGAACTGAGGCAAAGCCAGCAAGCCATTGAACAGACTTTCCATTAGGAAGGTTAACAGCAAACCTGCCTGCACAGGATTACTGACAGAGTGTGAACAGAAGGTGCAGTCTCATTGCATATGCTTTTAATATCGTGCCACAGAGCGGGGAGCCTTTGGCTTGCAGACACCTGACACCCAGAGCTGTTGTTGGGGTAGGAGTGCAATAGCAGCCCAGTCTGTCTCACTTCCACGTGAAAGCCCTGATGCCAAGGCTGCACAGCCCCGATTTCATTATCCACTGTGGCCAAAGGGACCGGCCCCAGGAAGGCAACTCAAGCCTTAGCCAAAATATCCCTGCAAGCCTGCACGTCCCAGTTTGTAAATTGTAGTTGGTAACTGGCTGCCTTTGAGTGAAAGGATTGGATCTGCATGGCCCGGGGCGGGGAACCCCTCTGCTCTGCTCCTCGTGCCCTTGGCCACGTGCAGTGGGGTCCCTGCTGCACCCACACGTGTCACTGGCCATGCAGAGGGACCGAGGGCCCAGGCACATCACGGGCCTTGCAACAGGACCATGGTGCCCAAAGCCAAGCCAGTAGGTTTGCACATTGTATGCCCAGCTCCCAACGCCTCCACTGGGGTCTGGGAGCCAGATTCCTTATCTGGGAAATCCCAGTGGGTTCCTCTCATTCCTCCACGCATTCTTTGACTCCTGTCTCCTTGTGCAAACTTGGGATTCAGAAACCCCTGGGCCAGGGAAGGATGGGTCTCACGTCTGTAATTCAGGCATGGATAAATCCCACAGTGCCTCGTGGTGCTGCTTGTGATGGTCAGCGAGGCAGAACCCCAGGGGGCATCTGTAAAAAAAAATAAATAGCAAAAATAGTAACAATAAGATGCAATGGTCAATAATTACCTGCTAGGCAATGACAACATTTGTCTTAAAATGAAACTTTGCTCATCCTCCCCAAATGTCACAGCCGGGAGGGAGTTGGTGGTAATGGGGGAGGCCGGGGAGGTGGGGGGAACAGAGGAGCCCCAAGTTGCAGGGTGAGACCCATAAAGTGCTGGAGGTGCTGGAGGAGGAGGCTGCGATGTCTGCACAAGCCTCATTTGGTGGTTTGAGTAATGTCGTGTTGCCACTAGGGTGTCTCTGCAAACAAGATATTGCATCTCCAAAGAGTTCCTCACACAAATAAAAAGCTAAATAGAAATGATGGGCTGACTAGCTGAGCCTGTGCTTTTTACTTTTATGATTGAGAAATAGTTGTTGAAATTGTCAATAAAAATAAATAAAATTAAGTTTCCCTAGTTAGGTGTGGAAAGGCGAGCCTACCTGTCTTTGCTGACAGGCCTTTTTGTTCTGTGTTGGCTTTTATATATGTGAAAAAAACACCATTGAGAGCTTCCAGGGAGCTGCACTGGGGCGGTTATTGCCGTTTTTACATCCTTTATATGGGCTTAAATCCATTTACAGATGTGCTGTAGACAGAGAGACATTTTTTACAAGTAATTGTCATGTATACAAGGGTCCTTATGTGTCACAAAAAGATCTCACTTAAGAGAAATAAATGTGCTTTTCATCTTTTGTTGGCAGGAGCGGTGGTGGTGGGGAAGAGGGTAATTGGTGATCTTTTCCAGTCTGATAACCAGGACAAATAGGGGGGAGCAGAGAGTGGCGGCGGCGTCGCTCTCCTCCCCGCTTCCCTCCTGCCGGAGCACGGCTCCCTGGCCTGGCCTGGCTCTCCGTGTCGGCAGGGGAGGTGATAAATGCCGCCAGCCAAACCCCGGGGGCAGGTTCGAGGAGAGCCGCGCCGCCCCGGGCTGACCCCGGCGGTGCTCGGTGGCTGCTCCCCAGCACAGCCGCGCTTCTCCTGCGCCACAGGAAGCGCTGACATCGCCTTTACCCCTTCGGCAGCTAATCAGGACTTGTTCTGAGGCTGTTAGATGTGATCGGGATGCAGAGGTCTGCCTCTTTATTGCCTTTATTTGTAGGCTAGAATTTCCCTTTTGTAATAAGTCCCGTGTGGTTTTTTTGAAGGTTATTGCTCTTCTCAGGGGCTGAGATTTAAAAGACTCCCCGGAGGCAGATGGAGCTTTGATAACATTATGCATCACCTGTACCCCCACGTCCTGGAGAGCCTATGAGGCTGCAGATCCCCCCTGCGGGGGCACAGGGCACTCGCGTTGGAAGGTGCTGGTGGTCCAGGGCAGAGCTGTGATGAGCATCCCTGATTCTTCACAGGGCGTCTCACAATATCTGTAGGTTTCCCTCAGGGATGCCAGTCCATGATATCGCTCCAGAGGAAGATGTCAATAGCACAGTCAGACCGTGTGCAGGAAGCCGTGGTGAGCACTCAGCAGCCAGTTAGGCTGGGGAAGTAACAGATGTAGGCAGCCCTCACTGATGGAGGGTTAAAGCAGGTCACAACTCAGGCCAAATAGCAAAAGGCAGGTCCTTTATTGCATAGATTTACTTATAAATCGTTTTCCAGTCAATAGAAGGCAAAGCAGGAGTGGGACTGGGGGCCTGAGGTTGAGAAAGGCAGGATGCTTAAAACGATACCAAATCGCCGTCTGCAGCGCTGGTTTCACTTTTGTAATTCACAGTTTCTGTTTAACGGATGCTTTATGCCAGGAGGTGCTTCGTGGCACAGGCGTGGGCTGGAAGGTGCCTGCAGGTCTGAGATGGAGGAGGGAGCGTGGCCTTGAAATCAGGGACAGGTGAGCAGTAAACCTGGCTTGATAAATAATGGATGAATTGTGCTTGGTTTTGCTGATGATGTAGTGACCTTTTGGGAGGCAAGAAACAAAGAAACAGCAAATGACCAGCAATACTGATGAACAGGCTAAGTGAACTGGACACATCATTAACACCAGCATACCAAAATAATTACATGCAACCGGGAGTCACACGGTCAGCAAAAAGTGAAACGAGGAAGTGGTTCTGTGTAAATTTGAGCTTTCCATCTCTCAGCAGGGAGGGGAGCTCTGGGGGATGTGGGTTTGGGGCGGTTGGTGCAATCGGACTCCGGCGTGACTCGCTGCCAGGCGTTCGAGGTCTGCCCCAGAGCAGAGACGTGGGCTTGCAGAAGTCCTGCAGACCAAGTGGATTTGGCAAGATGAGGTGTTGCAGAGAAGCCCCCATAGAGTTATCCTGTACTGTACTGTAGGGAGAAATTGCTGGTGCCCAGGAGAGACCACAAAACCCAAAGCACCACGTGACAGGTTAACATTTTAAAAATAAGGACGCAAATTTTTTTGTCATCCCAGAGTAGCCACCTCCATATTTCAGGCAGGCACGTAGGTGATCCTGGGAAGAGAGTCAAACTAGATTTTGTGAATGACCAGATATTTGGCTGTATCAAGAGTCTGCCTGCTTTTGTCCGTTGGAAAACATTATTGTCAATGGGGATCTGCTGGCAAGAAAGTGGAGAGAGACACTGCTTTTCACATGCTCATCTGTTTTCACATGAAAACAAGAGTACTCGTTATTGGTTATTCATTATTCTCCCATCTAATAAACTTTCTGCCATTCAGGCAGCACGCAGAAACAGCAACATGCTGCTTTATGTAGCCCATCACACATCCGGAGTAACAGATAATGAATAGGCAAATCAAACATGTTTCCCAAAAACTCCATCTGAAAATTATTCGACCCAGTGAATGCTCCTGAATAACAAACACATCTGCAGGAATTAAGCTGGGTTACAGTGGACTTACAAACAGCAGCAGGACCTGAGTTTGAAGTGAATGATGGAAGCAGCATCGCTTGGCGGTTTCACTTAAGCAGAAATTATGATAATTTTCACTTTGTTTAGCACCTTCCATCTGAAGGTCTCCAAACGCTTTACAAACTCAATTAATTAGTTGTGGTGAGACCCCTCCCCTGCTAATTTTGGCAGTGCATGCACCCGTTTAATGCTGAATATCAGAGTGAATTTCATACGCTTGCACACAGCAAGGAGCTGCTGGAGCTGTGGGCACAACCCAGCTCTCCTCCCTCCTCAGCCCTCCTAGACCTTGTTTCTTCTCTGTTGCTTGAACTTCACAGAAATCTTAAAATTATATCCAATACACATCTACTAGCCCCATATTAAGCCTAGCAAAAAAAAAGCAAAATACTCTATTTTAATATTATATATTATATTATTATAATTGAATAAGTATACATTATTTATTTAATTATTGTTTCTTTCTTTATTTATTATTTATGTTAATGAATGGTTGGACTTGATGGTCTTAGAGATCTTTTCCAAACCAAATGATTCTATGATTCTAAATGGGCAAAACTGGAGAGCTGAAGCAGCAACAATTTCATAGTGGTTTATTGGTGTTTTTTTTTCTTTTTGAGGTTTCCGAACTAAAAATAAGCCAAGGAATTAACACCATCGGTTGAAAAAGAGCAGAAATATTCTATGGAAAATCCATGTGGATTTCTTTTGAGTTTTCTGCGTATTTAGCGGTTGTGCTCAACAGCAGAACACAACACCAGAATTGGTGTGGATTGCTCAGCTCTGCTCTCTGGTCTGAGCAAACCCCCTGTTTCGCATCATTCCCCGTTGTACCTAACACTGCTGAAAACAAGGAGCATTTTCCTGCTGCTGGACAGGGATGGGGCTGTTGTGAGGTGGGGTGAGCACGGCTGAGCAACCAGCACCGGCCGCATTGCAAGAAGAGTTAATCCACTGCCATCTGTCTTTATTATGCTCCTATTGTTGGACACCACAGCCTGGAAATCCAGCAATGAAACCCAGTTGCTCGTTGCCATTCATCATAGTTATTGCTGGAGTTGTGTAATGAAGAGGGGAAGTGCTGTTTATTGCTCTCCCCTCTTTGGAAACCATCCTTAGGGGTAGTTATGGATGGTTATTGGAATCAAGCACAGGACTCTGGGAGGTCCTCCCTTTGCTCTGTTTATGTGTTGAACCATGAGGTTTAATGGGGGTTTGTGTCGGCGTTTGCTTCGAGGCTGGTCTGCTGCCTGCCTTTGTCCTCAGTGCCGTGAAGTTTGGCTCCCTCATTTCTGGCATGAAGGTGGATTGCAGGAAAGGAGGACTATTGATGTGGTAAAAAGGCAGGAGCTGGGTGCCCTCCGGGGCAGGTACAGCTCTGCCACGCACAAAAGCAGCAAGTGTGCACTGCAGCCAGAGTTGAGGCATCGTCCTGCTCAGGAGTGGAGCCCTTTGAGCCTTTGAAAACAGCTGATCATAAATACAGGTGCTTTAGGTTACAGCTCTTCTCTCCAGTGATTTCTGGAGGCTGGAAAGTCAGACAAGACTCCGGCTGTGCAGGTGAGGGATGGAGGGGGACAAGGGAACAGTGCAGGAGGTGGAAGCGCCAAACATAATTCACACTGGGCAGTGCAGTGCTTCTCACTGGGGGTTGCAAGGATGAAAATGAGGAGGCATTCAAATGAAGGTGATGAATGGAATGGAATGCAATGGAATGGAATGGAAGGGAATGGGATGGAATGGAATGGAATGGAATGGAATGGAATGAAGGTCCTTCAATAAGTCACCATGCTTGCACTGCAGCAGAGAGAAGGATTTGGGGTGAAGCACGCTCCCTTAGGGTTTTATGAGGCAGTTCCTAGACGTGCAGGATGGTTGATCCAGTTGAGATAACATGTTAAAGGACCTGAACTCAAAGTTACCTTATGACTAGCTCTTTTTTTCAATAATTTAAACTATTCTTGCAATTACCCTGGGAAGCAAAGAGATGTGGGTGCACTGAACCTCAAAAAGGCCTCTCTTCCCCAGCTGCTCCTTCTCTGCCTGCCACACACCTTTGGTGGTGCAGGGAGTTCACAACCTGCACTGGTGACTTCTTGTTCTAGACACCAACTTCAGGGAAGTTTGCAGAGCCCCAAAGTTCATGGACCAAAATGGAATGCAAATGAGGTTCTGTGCAAGAAATAACACCTTTGGAGGTGCCTGGTGTGCAGACACAGAGCCAGCATGGCTTCAGTATCAGCAATTTATTTGTGCTGGCAACAAGGGTAAGGTGTAAGGATCCTGTGGGATAAGAAGCTATGGAGAAAAAGAGCTGCCTATCCAGGTATCAGAGCCTGCACTCTGGCAGTGCTGCTGGGCATGATATGTAATAGGTATGAGACAAGATCCAAGGGCTAAAGACATGGAAGGAGTTAGAGATCTCAGTTGTGTTTCCAGATAACGTATAGCCTGTGCCTGTCAAAGCTACTGCTGATAAGGGGATTCTGCTGAAAGTAATTAAAACTCAAGCCCTTGGTATTTATTTAAAGGGAAAACTCTTGGGACTTGATAGGATTTTGTTGAAATGGACCAGGAAGCTGATTCTTAACGTGCCACGGAAAAGCTCAGAGAATTAAATCTAAAAAGAGAGGCCAAGCAAGTTTCACAGTGCCCTCTCACAATCTGTAAGGCTGCAGAAGCTGTGAAGGTCTCTCTTACGCACTGAAAATGCAGGATAAGTCAGGCAAAAAAAAAACCAAACCTCTTGGTGACACAGGAAAAATTTGTTCCTTGAGAAAGGTGTAGATCTGCGCATGTTGACTTGGAGAGAAACGTGTGCCGTTATTTTGGACTGCAGCTCTCTTTTCCCTGAGGTGGCTTCACTGGAAAACAGATAGATCTGAACAGACAGCTTTGCATATTAAGTACATTTTTCGCTAGACGCTGGTTGTCTGAGAAACTAATTTGTGACAATAGACTATAGTTTAGCAGACATTATCTTAAACAGTTTGCAGCAAAGTGTGGGTTTGGCGATATCACCCTACTGCCTGTTAAGTCTCATCCAGGGGTTGGTGGAAAATTATGCCCAAGTAATAGAGTACTTATTGATGGGGCTTGCAGGCTCCGAGCCTGATGTATTGCTGGCTCTTTCAATTATGGAATGGCACCAGTGAAGCATGGATTGTTATCTGCTGACATCTTGTACAGCAGAAAAATGAAAAGCAGGAATTCCCGTGTCAGAGTCACTTGGGACACGGAGAAGTATAAAGAAACAGATGAGGCAAAACAGAAAAAAATCAGCATGGCTTAGGTCCCAAGAGCTGCCATCACTTCATAGTTTTCCATGGAGTCCCAGCACTGGGAAACAAGAGTTCTAAAGAAAAGTGGTGTCTGAATTTTCCCACAGTTGTGCGGGGCTTTTCCCCTCTGGCAGACTCAGGAAGAGTGTCAGGTGATGCTGTCACCAGAGCCTGGGTGGGAAGAGAAGTCAGGGGTGTGAACTGCCAGAGCCAGTGGCCTCTGGGCTGCTCCCAGACAGCCCCAGTGCCTCTGTCAGGAGGGCGAGCCCAGAGCCAAACACAGAGACAAGGAAGAGCCCTGGGTGTGTTGAAAGCTCATTGACAACTGCTACAGAAGCGATTCCTTCTCAAGTGCTTCTGCACTTTTTGGAATGGGAGAGGATGTTGGAAGCGCTGCCTGTCGGGGCTGAGCTCCCGGTGTGGTGAGCAGCCACGATGCTCAGGACACTGCAGCATCATCTCATGTGGGTACAGGCACAGAGGGAAAAAGCCCTTCACAAGAGATCTTTAGGCATTGAGAATATGCTGAACTTCCTGGGAAAGGCTGTTCTGAAGGAGAGTCCCCATAGGAAGGTGATAAATCACAGATCCATCTCTAGTCCAAGCTGGGAAGATTTCTGTTTTATTCCTTTTACACCCTAATACTTCTTTCTAATGAAGTGCATCCTAATATGTTATTCTAGACTTCAACTTCCAGGAAAAAGCCCCAAGTGAATGGTCTAACTTAGTAAGGGATTTAGGTGCACATTCATCTTCAAGTCCGTATTAACCCTTGTAAACTTATGACACAAGTCATGCTTCAGGCTGTAGCACTTCAGGCTTTTCTATTAATCATTCTTCCAGTTTACTTTGAAATTAAAGAAAGAAATCTCATGAGAGATTATTTTTAGGACACACCCAGACAATCTGAGAGTGATTTGAATACAATCTATACAATTACTGTAAGTTCAGAGAGTTTATTTGACAGAAGCCAATGGACTACAACTTCCTGACACCTTAATTAATAATAAAATATATCATTTCACGTATATGAATGTAGAATTATCATAGAATCATAGAATGGTTTGGGTTGGAATGGGCCTTAAAAATCAGCTTGCTTCCACCCCCTGCCATGGGCAGGGACACCTTTCACCAGACCAGGTTGCTCAGGATCCCATCCAACCTGGCCTTGAACACTTCCAGAGATATTCTATATAAACTCAGACTCCAGTTTAATATAATTATAATTGGAGACCCTCAATTATTCTTGATACTTGCAAGAAACACCCCTATGTGACACAGCGACCGCAGCTCTACACTGACGCCTTCTTGACAGAAGAAATTGCTTTTCTTTTTAGGATAATGGTCCAAACGATACTTTCTGGGGGAAAATCATGGCATAATCAACTGCAGATATGGGAAGGGAAAGGCAGTGATTTCTGTAAGATGTCAGGGATGAGGTCTCTGTGCCCTGTGACCGATTTTGCCATCGGGTAGCAGTTCCTCCATCATTCTGCTGTTTGATCTCACCTCTCCTCAGCTTACTCATCTGCAAGATTCACTTAATTACATTAGTCAACTTCACTGAGGTGTCTTGAAGCTTAATTAGGTTCTGGAAAGCCCGTCAAGAGCCGCTGGCAGAATGGTCTGCGGAAGTGGTTGATGTGAGAAATGGACATGAGGGAGGAGGATGCGTTGCACCACGTCTGGGTGAATAGAACAGGATGGAGCCGTCCATTCCCTGCCACTGTCACGGGCCGCGCTCCCAGGGTCCTGCCACGGACCCTGGGGAGATCCCTGCTGATGAGCTGCCAGCACAAACACTCACTTCCCAGCTTCATGGAATGTGAGAGCGCGTCACCTTCATTCACGTTTCCAGAGAGCTAATTCTGAGAGGGGGACGTACACCCCAGTGCTGTGCACGGAAACACAACAGACCCAGCTCCGTTTTCTCCCGAGTCGTGGCAACACCGGTGCAGGGAAGTTGGCCGGGGCACCTGTGGCTGGGTGCTGCCAGCGCTCGTCTCGCCCTCGGGAGGATTTTCGCCTGACGCACCCCAAGGGGTGAATTGACATTCATGGCCCCTCCAGGGGAAGAACCATATGGAGGCTCCACCGGGACAAGCTCCGTGCTCGGAATTGCCAATCAGTGCGTGGCTGAGCCTCAGCTGGGAAAACCTTGCCACTAACAAGCCTTCATGCTCCTCCAGTCCTCGCTGCTGTCTGTCAGCTGCTGAGCACGGTTCCTGCAGCGCTGGAGCCCGTGAACAACCTACAGCACCAGCTTATTATGGGGAGGTGGTAACGTCTGCATATTTTAGGTGCAGGCAGCTCCTATTATAAACACCCACAAGGTATTCCTTCTAACTTAGCAAGATTGGATGGCCTTAAAAATGAAATGAAATATTTCATTGGAAAGTAAAAAAAAAAAAAAAAAGCTTTCTGTTTTTTTTCTGCAGGAAAATTTCTCAGATTGTTGCTTCTGGAGTATTTAAATATGCCCCTCTCCTTTGAAGCTCTGCGTTTTGTCTGTTTGTTTACGCTCCTTTTGCTGGGAAATGGCTTGTTATTGTTTCCTTGTACTTTCCGCAGAGCTCAAAATCGCTGGCTATGCAGGAGGAAATTAGTTGGTAATTAAAGGCAAGTTAATAACGACTCCCATGGAGTCTCCTTGGTCCTGTTGCTGGGAGGAAGACGCTTTCCCTCCGTGGTCAGGCACTGCTGCCCAGCCAGCAGGTGTGTCATCGAGGGGTGGTTGTCACACCGTGTAGCTGCTCCTGCAATTCCAGGCAGGACTCCACGCCTTTCAAACCCCTGTGCAGTTAGAGATGATGGCATGATATCAAAACAAGACAATAAGTAGTGGAGCAACCTGCAGCCAGCAGATTATTTTTGAGAGGTTCAGAAGAGGTAAATTGAGGAAAGAAAGCTTTGGGTTTAAACTTGTCACGTGCCAGTCTATGCTTTTAACATATGTGTAATCTTTTTAGGCAGCATTAAAATTGGAAAATTCTTGGAAATTAAGTTCAAGACTCTCAGCTCCTTCCATAGCGTCCAAGGCACAGGGCTGTCTGCACAATCCAACCCCTTGGCTAGTTGACTGCTCTTTGAAGGGTATGAGTGGGATGTGTTTTGTATAGTTGGAGAAAAACTGAACACTTGCTAGAGGGAGTCCTTTGAATTTCCAGTGTGACTTGAACATATTTTCGAGGTAGATTTTAAGATTTTGGTGCTTTCAGACGTTGAGGATGAAGTCATGAGGGCTGCTGGAAAGTATTCTGGCTGTTTTGACTGAGCACTTTGTTTCTCAAGGAAGCAAACCCCAGACACTCATGTTTCTCCTCATGCCTGCCTGTTTCGCTTATGGAACTTCAAAATCTGGTGGTCATTTTCTAGGCACTGAGGTGGTGGATGTCCAATACATGAATTCCCTGTAGAGCTGACCAGCAAACCGCCTTCCCGGTGTGCAGAGACCACGGGCATGGGGTAGTGCCTGACTTTAACGGGAGGGAGGAAGGAAGGGGTGCGCACGTCTGGTCTGAGCTCTAGACTGCAATAAAAAACAAAGTTAAAAGTCTCAGCAGAAACCCCCGTTTCACAAGTGACCCCAGCACTTGGCCAGAATCCATCTCTGATGTAAGGACTTCATCTCCTCCTGGAACTGGTGGATATGGGGCACATGAAGTAGCACGACACACGTGCAGGGTTGTGCATATCTGGGGCTGAGAGCCTGAGACTAAGGGGTGTTCAGTTCCCTGAGTGTCTAAGTCACTTTTTGAGGGTGGGATGTGGGCTGGCTTCAAGTAAACTTAGAAATCTGAATATAAACTATGATACTGAAGACTTTTGCCCGGCTCCTGCTGTATCCTAAAGGCCCCCAGCTCTGTAGGTGACTTTTTTAATATCTTTTAACTTCCTGGAGGTCCTGGAGCCCCCAGCAGTGCTGAGGGGCTGGGTGTTTCCAGGGGCAGAGCGTGTCCCCACCAGCACGCTGAGCATGGAGATCTCCACACCCAGTGTGAAAATATTGCCCTGGAGGGCTCTTCCTTTTTCATAGAATCATGAAACAACTGGGGTTGTTTCAAAGGATTGGAAGGGACCTCTGAAGGTCATCTTGTCATCCCTGGTCTTGTCCTTCTGACCTGCCTGACCTTGTGTCCTTCCCACTGCAGCCCACCACAGAAAAGCTTGCACCAGTCATGGAGGTGGGTTTGACCCACCCTGGAGTTGGATCTCTGACCAGGTGAGCCCTTGGAAGGGGCTGCAAAATAAAACCATGGCTGGGCTGGGTTGCAGATAAAACCATGAGCCCTGCTGGGAGGACTTAGGGCTCTCTCACTCCCTTTTAAAGCCCAGTTGCCACAGCTTGAGCACTTCCTGCCGAAAGGGGGAGAAAGACCAAAAGATACCGGACATAAACTTGGAAAATTCCTCAAATGGTTAAAATAAACTCCCTACAGGGAAAAAAAAAAAAAAGAAAAAGAAAGAAAAAGAAGAAAAAAGTGACTCTCCTTTTGAAAGGCTGCAATTACTGTGGATAGGATCCATCTCACCTGATGGCACCCAGGTCTCGGCATCTGCACTGAGCACTCAGAGCTCATTTACCATCAATGGAGAGAAATGGGCACCTCCAGCAGGCAATTGCTCTCATCTTGAGGTGGTTGCCTAAAATAGGTCAGACAAATCACTGCAATTTCTCTCCACTTACACATTTAAGAGACTGACTCGAGTATAGACACTTGTCTTGTGGACCTCTGACACCAGGTGAGATGAATCCCCCCTGAAGTGACAACAAGACCCATCTTCTCAAAGCAGGGAGGGAATGACTGGGATGTCCCAAACCCTCCACTGACGGCATAATGAGTCAATGTGTACAAAAAAGTGAATAGTTCCCCAGAACACATCACCCTCAGCTCTGACTACCTGGAGGGTGTGGGAACATTTGAAGGGATGATTAGGATTAATCCATTTACCTGAGTAAGTCACTTGGAGAGCCTTAGCTGTAAAACAATATTAGTTATCAGCATCCTCCTGTGATGATGTTCTCTGAGTTCTGGGAAGGAGATTTTTCCTCTGAAACAGCCTCTTCACGCTTTCCCTGAGTGAAGTATTTTGCTACTCAGATTTGTGATTTAATAATCATAAATAATAGAGCCCTTAGTGCTATATTTTTAAATGACTGAATGGTGAGAATCTACTTTAAAAAATTGTATGAATGCCTATCACTTGTGTGCATATAAATGTATTCAATTAGCACTCAAATCTTGAGTTATCTCCTGATGGAAGGCAAAACCTTTTGAATTCAGTCCCATGCAAGAAATACTGTGTCATTTAACTCACAAAAGGATGCCATGCACTTAACAGATAATGACTGAAGAGGATTTTGCTGTATTGCCTGCTCAGCTGCTTGTGAGGACAAAGAAAATAATTCCCCTTTTAGGATCCTATGGGGTAATGAGGAAACCCTCTCCACACTGATCACACTGAGCAGGGGAAAGGAAAGAGCCCGATGGGCTAAAGGGGCTGCAATTTCATTGTCATGGTCCCCCATGTGCTTTCCATGTTTTGTCTGGGATGCTAAGCCAGTGGCTAACCTGTCTCTGAACCTGCCACCAGCACACAGAGATTACTCACCCTGGATACTGCACTTCAGCAAATGCAGAATTAGCCCTGGCTAAGTAATCTTGTTAGCGTGATTCAGTGTTAAATGGATCTCGATTAAATGGGCCTTTATATTGTCCCAGCTGGAGATGATAAGCCCCCACAAGGAAATGGCAGGAGACCGAAGGAAATTGCTTTACTTCAGACTGGGATGTTTAACCCCATCAAACACTTTCTGCTCCCCCTCTGCCCTTACTCTGCTCACTTGCATGGCACCATTGGCTCTTGTCCTGGGCTGTGGGGGACAGGAGAGACCCAAGGCATGGGCTGGAGCATCTCTGTGACACCTGTTGGCCAGGCAAGAGCAGAATGGCCCTGATGGGTGACTTGGTCTTCCTCTGTGGTTCTTCACACTGAAACAATAATCCCTTTGTTAGCACAGTGGTTTGTCCTGCCTGTCACTCAAATGTTGGTGCTGGGGTGCCTGAGCATCCTTTGAGGTGCCACCAATAGTTTATTGAGCTTCAAACAGCATCCAGGGAGAATCTTCAGCCTCATCTTAAACAGATGGCTTAAATGTGCCACTGGGACTCCTTGGGAATGGCTTGGGGTTTATCTCTGTGAGATAGAAATCAGCATGGCGTGTCAGTGCATCAGAACCTGACACTTCATTTCTCCTCACTGCTAGGTTTGGCAGTGTGTGCACAGCCTGGGGAAGAGGGAAGTGGCATCAAAATCTCCAGGGGACTTCAAATGCAGAGGGAGCTGGGAGGCACTGGTGTGACTGGGATGGACAGCTGGGACTCAGCAGTACCAAAGTTTCCTCCTCTGCAGAGGAACCAGCTTTGCTCTCCAAAGGCTCTTACTGGTCTGAAGCCAGGACTGGAAGAGACGTTGTTTTGAAGGTGAAAGGAGGCAAGATCAGAAAGAGAAAAAAAATCAGATAAGTCACCTCACCTATGACCCCTGCTAATGGTCATTGTTAGTAAAGGGCTTCTGAGGACAGATAACACGGTGGACATCAAACTGTCCATCTTACCCACACATCAGAGAACGCTCTCCTCCTGCTTCTCTGCTCTCCTCCTGCTCTGTATTATCTCATAAATTTTCTCTCTCCATGTCTGATGTGACTTCAAAATATGGATTTATCCTCACGGAGTCAGAGACCCTAACAGGACACATGGAAAATCTCTGCTCTATAACACGTCAGATGATCTGATATCTTTTTTCCCAGACCTTTGACAGAAATATGGTAAACATGCAATTACTCGAATTTTTCCATAAATTTTGCATTGGAGGTGGATTTACATGCTTGTGATATTTTCCAGACGTGAATCCCAGCCCTGTGAAGCAGCGAATGGCTGCAGACGGGCAAGAAATGATATAATCTATTAGAGATTTCCTTCATTATCCCTCTAATCAAGGCTTCTATCAGTCTCCTTTGATGCGCTGCTGGAAAAAAAGATCTTCAAGTAAACTGATGCTGGAGATAATTAATTAACTTGCCATCCTCTTGCCTCACAGACAGAGACAGAATAAGAAAGAAGAAGTGTCCTTTGCAATTACTGCTCTGTGGTTTTCCATCCTAGTGCTGACAGCTTGTAGGACATGAAGTGGAAAAGCATTTTACCAAACTTTGAGGCTTTGGCCATCAATTCCTTCACTTGAGAATATTTTCTCTCGCTTGTATTTCTCGTGTTGTTGGGTAACACTCTTGATGGTGAAAAATGGATTTAATACTTGAACAGTTATAGTTGAATGTAGTCTAGCCTGGTAATATTATCTTCTTTATGCTTTCCTTACAGCAAATACCCTCACGTCTCCTATTCTCAGATTATTGTACAGGAAATCCACCTTTATTAGGATAGAACAGAAAATTGAGACTAAGAGCTGGGTCAGTGGAGTAACGTTGGTGCTGCAGGTTGCTACAGGCATTCTCCAGTATTTTTCTTAGAGGCTTGAAAGTAGGAATGAGGAATGATCTCTGTCCTGGGAACTCAGCTTTTTCATGTGAACTTCTCTTTCCAAATACTGGTGCGATCTCAAGTCCTGTAAAGACCTGGTTTCCCTTTCTAATGTTTTAAAGGATAAGATTTGAATTTCCCCTTCATCTCAGACCTGGGATAGCAGGAAGTTTGCAATCCTCTTTACCAAGCTCAGGTGATTTCTTCTTTTACAAATTATGTCCTTTTTGCTTAGGTTTTTCTGTGTTTCTAGCTCCTTGAGTCCTCAAAATGGCATTTCAAATTCTAACTAGTTTAGCTCTCCTTAAATTTCTCATTTTTGGTGCTGCATGAGCAGCTGGACACGGGAGAGCATGGCTGAGCGGGCAGACTGGCAGAGCTTTAAACACGGCGCCATCAGAGCTGATCCAAAACACCATCAGCAAAACACTGACAAGAGCCTCCTTCCAAAGGAAAACTCCCCAGAAATACCAAGCAGTAAAGCAGAGTGGGAAAGCACTTAATAAAGGCAATACTAAGTTTAGAATGTTTTCTAGCAAAATCAGGGATTTTTTTTTATTGTCATGGACGTGCAGGGTGGGTTTATGACAAGGAAAAACTTGTTTAGTTTGGGTTTGGTCACCAGGGGCTTGTAAATCAATTAATACTTGTACGAGTTACTAAAGGCTAAAGAGCCAGGGACAATATTGCTAATGCAGCACAAGCTTGTCGTTTTTTTCCTGGGAAAACATTGCTGTCCCTGCAGTGCAGCAGCCTGGCAGAACCAGCCTTCCCGTGGAAACTCTGACACTGAAGAAGACCAAGAAGTGCCACCATGCGCCACACAGTATTTGCTCATCCAGGTTTTGTGATGCATCTGCTCCTCTTCCACGTGCTGGCAGGCACTGTGAGCTCCTGGGAGGGAGCACAGGGCTGAGATGATAAATAACTTTAAATGGTATCCTGGTGCTTCACTTCCGACACTGGAGGTCACCTCTTGCCCTGTGGAGTGGGTGAACAACTTTAACTTGTGGGTGTGTCCTCCCAAGGGCTCTTTCTGCTTTTTTTTCTTTTTTTTCAAATTAATAATTAAATTACAAAATCAACGTGAATTAACGCTGTGGGTTACTGGTGGTTCTGGTTGGCTCCTGACGAGGTTGGGCAAGGCTGAACGCTCCAAAAGGTGAGCTGTGCTGGCAGGGTTTCCATCACCTGCATGCACCTCGTGTGGGGTTATTTTTGGGTGGAAAAGGGGCAGTTCCTGGAAACCACACTGCCGGGGAGGCAACCACAGGACCCTGTTCAAAACCCCGCTCCAAGGAAAGCCTCACCAACACTTAATCTTTTGAACCCAACACTTAATCTTTTGAAAACAATTTTGTCAAGGCCAAGAAATGCATCAATATGGGAGCAAGCGTTTGAATAATATTTTTGAGTGATTTTCCTAACTAGGCAGATGCCTCACCATCTCCCTGTGTTCCTGGAGCAGCTGTGGCAGGGGCTGTTCCAGAAAAATCTCGGGAGTTGTCCAGGGCTGGCAGCAGCTGAGTCAGCTCTCAGGGGCTGGAGATTGTGGTGGTTTGCTGGTTGGAAGACCAAAGGGGACAGATGCTTGTTGTAAAAGTGGCCACCTTTAGGAAATAAGAAAACCTCCCCCTTCCCGACTGCCTTTCTGGGAAAGTAGGGAATGTTTTCATCTCCAAGGCCTTAACGGTTTTAAATTGCCAGTTTTAAAAGTAACTCTCTTGCAAACCACAAATCCTCATCTTGGCCTATAAGCACCAAAAAGCTCCTAATGAATGTCCTTTCTCACATGCTCCATGTACACAGAACTCTTTAAAAAAAAAAAAGTCTGCTCATTAATTTTAAGCCTCTTTGTGGCAAAGCCTAAGAACTGGATTTACCAAGAGACCAGGGGGTCCATCTGGTGCAAAAAGCTCACTGCCACACCAAGGTATTTGTTTTGTGGAGGGTTTCAAGATTCGATGTCTCCCTTTGGCAGCAGGTTGGTTGTACTCAGCAGTGGCATATTTCTCAGTGCGTTGAGGGGATGGTGACAAGGGTCCTCAGCCAGAAGCTGGAGTGGTTTTCCTGCACGTGTCCCATGCTTGGACATGTGCACAATGCCTTCTTCCCTAAGTAATGGGATCACATCTGATGGCAGTGCTCAGTTTTAGACGTGGAAGCTCAGGGAAGCTTTTTCAAGTTTTATTCTCCAGGTTCCCTTGAAACTCCTTTAAATAAAGACAATTAGATGCAGCATCATTTTACATCACTACAAACTCTCCTAAGCCTGTCTGCACTGCATGAACCTTCACTGGAAGTGCCTGTAGCTGAGAGGACACACAAACCAGCTTCCAACACCTCTGCCCTTCCCCAGCCAAACCAGGTTTGGCCAGGAAATGCAGAGGTTGGATAACACACACGTGCTTCACATCCCCATTTTCTGTCTCAATCCCCTTTCCTCACACAGTTGCTAATTCTGATATATCTTTTTTCAGGAGCACATTATATCCACGTTAATGAAAATTTGCTTGAGTTCCCCAAAAGATTTGCATTGATTTTTGGGTTGGAGAGAGGCAGGGAAAGCAGCAGCAGCAACAAGGAGACCTACTCATTTGAACTTAATCTGTTCCTCTGTCCTAATTAGCAATACATTTGCTCATGGAGAGAGAAGAGTTTGATGAATGGGAAAATAAAATAAACTGGGTGGAGAGAATTTTGCAGGTTTTTAAGTGTGTACGGCATGCAATGAATGAAAGGAGAAAATGAAATGAATGAAAGAGTAATGAAATTGAACACAAAATGTGTCTTTTCTCCCTATGTAGGAGCATCTCGACCTTTCCAACTGAACTGCAGTTTGATAAGCATTTGTTCTTTGTTTTTTATGTCTTTCAGCAAAGGATAAACCATCAGCTCAGCCCTTACCAGAAAGCAGCCCTTGAAGGAGTCAAGAGCAGGTAGGGATTTTGCTTCAGATGATATCCATGAGAAGTGTTTCTTGTGTGTTTGGTGCAGCACCTGCCTGGGAGGAGATGGGCTGGCCTGGCTTGGTCGTGGTTCAGCCAGAGCCAGGGCCCCCAGCCAGCCCCACTGCTGCCACGAGGGCTGGCACGGCCACTTGCAGGCACAAAGGGACTTGGGTCACACCCGAGTGACCACCTGGGACCAGCCCAGCAGGCACTGCCCGCCTGCCACACGAGGTGCTGGGGCACCAGGGCAGTGTGTGACCTCCAGTGCCGCTCACAGAGAGAAATGGAGGCATCGCTAGAGTTGAAGTGAGCCACTCAGGCCGATTTTCTTCCCCTTTTCGTATGGTGTTAAAGGATTTACTGGGCAGGAAAACAGGCTCCAGCCCATGTTTGTGTGTAGAAAAAATAAGTCAGCTGTGAATGATGTAATATTATCTGCTTCCATGTGGTCACCTTGAAGGGTTAAGCTTGAATACCTGAATTAGGAGAAATTGGATGTTGTGCTGTGTGTCCTTCAAATGATTATTTCACATATTTGCAATCTTGGCAAGGTTTTCTTGCAAAGATGATATGAAATAATTTTCTTTACATGCCCAAAACAGTCTGTACAAGCATTGAAATCATTAAAAACCTAGACATGCTGCTAAAATTCAACTGATTATGCTCTATTTTGTTTGAACTTTTAATTCCTCTCCTGCTCTTTCCTTGGTTAGTGGTCAAGTGTGACTTTACCTCGAAGCTCAGCCCTGTGAGACACAGCTTGTGGCTGATTGCATCCGACGGGGGAGGGAGAAAGGGGCTTTTACTGAAATCTTCCTTTTAATTTTTGTGCATAAATTAGGACAAATTAAGGCTGTGTGTGGCCCATGTAGCTGGTCATGGCTTGGCCGTGATGTGGTGCTGAGTGAGCACCACACCAAACAGAGCTGAGGGGCAGGAAAGGCTCCGGTGGCTCTGCTGGCAAACCATTCCCATGGGAACTGAGCATAACTCTTGGGAAAATCTGTGGTAGTTCACAGTGGACGTGGAAATGGGATAGAAATGGGATCAGAGTCATTGGTTGCCTGGATTTCATTGCTGGCTAAAATTTCACTGCCTGAGCTTTTCTTTCTGAAACAAAGTTATGAGAACAAAGATCAGTCATGCACTGGGTTTGCTTAATGCAGATTCTGATGTGCTCCCCCCACATTCCAAGACATCCAGAAATGATGCAAAAATGCTTTGGGCAATGCTGAGCTAATCAGCTGGTTGAGTGAGAGAGTATTTTAACTTCAGTTAGGTGCCAGGTTATCACATCCTCATTTCTTCGGGATGAGGGGAAAGCAAGCACATTTCTGCCTGGCAAGAGCTGGGCCAGCAGTCCCAGACTGACAGGACCGGGAGGGAGTTCAGTGGCTCTGCTGAGAAAATGAGGCTGCAGGTCCAGCTTGGGGAGCTCAGCTGGAGAGCCACAGCTCGCCCCTTTCCCTCAGCATCCCGTATTCCTCTGGAGTTTGGATCAGAAGCCTTGCTGTGCTGGATTAGGTTGCTCTGCTGGGTTTCCGTCTCCGTGTCTCATTAGCTGGAGGCTGGTTCACCACACGCCAGCAGCACTGGTGTCAGCAGGGCGTGCCCAGGGTGCCAGTCCTGCGGGGTGTTTGCATTTCCATGTGCCTGCCACTGCTCAGTGGATCCAGGGAGAGGTGCAGTTGGTGAATGTGTCTGATAAGTATGTCTGATAAGTGTTTGATAAACAGGAGCCAGGGCCCAGCACACTGCATCTCTGGGGCTGCCACAGCACTCTCCTTGCAAATGTTCTGTCACTTTGTCAGGGTCCTGGGGCGAACTCCCAAACCATTGGAGCACAGAATTTCCCCAAAAACTGGCCCATTTTCTTCCACATTCCATGCCACTCATAACCCCAGGAGTTCTGTGCTTCTGGGCACCCCCATTCCGGGTCTGTCTGAGCTGAAGCCAGGGGAGCAGTGCAGACCCCTGAAGGCTGGGTGTCACTTTGGGGCACGTTTCACAGCATGTTTAAGTATTGCTCTTGGGGCAGACTTGGCAACAGGTCATTTGAGGGCAGCCTCAGTGGGTTAGCCAGATTGCCTTGGCTGTCTTTAAAGGGTTTATCCCAAGAGGCAGCTGTCCCATTTGAAATCCAGCCAGCAGCCAGGTAGGATTCAGCCTTCCCCTGCCGTGCCCAGGCACTCCCCAGTCCCAACCTGCAGCCTGCTGGAATATTTACAGCAGCTCCTGGGGACATTGCTGGGGTTTGGTGTGTGCTGGGCTCTGCTCGGGGTCACCCCACCTCCTCCCCACCCCGGCAGGACACAGGAGCAGGGTGTGACCCTCCAGGTTTCCCTCCAGGAGGGCACTGCTCAGCTCTTGGGACCTGTAACAGATTAGAATATGCTGAACTATGAAGACTTGTCTTAATTAATGCTTTATAAGGTTACAGCTAGAGCTGGGGAAATAATCAATAGTGAATCATCTACTCGGCAAATTCAGCTCTTTTCTGCGGGCGAGTTATCTGTAAACAGCTTGCAGTTTTCTCCAATTCATTCATTATTTACAATTATTTCCCAAATAATTCCTTCGAATTGCTTTTGGTCTGCAGCTTGTTTGCAAGCAGCGCGTTGCAGGCGCCTGCTCCTCGCCAGTCAAGCTGTGATCATTAGTTTTTGGTGGGACGAGCAGGTTATGTGGCCTCATGCTGTGTCCCCGAGTGCAGCAGCCCAGCTCTTGCCATCCTCCTTAATGAATTCAGAATAGCTTTGGGCAGATATTCCGTGCTTCTCATGCAGCATCCCCGCTCACTGCCAACAGCCTCGTTAGTTAAATCCCTCGTTAGGAGGCTTGTCAGGGTGTAGTGGCTGCAGCACGGATTCAGAGTGCATCTCATCTGGATTTTTCCTGAACCGGTCCTTGTTGCCTCTATTGGCCATATCAGTAGCAGGACCTTCTTAGTGACCACTGGTGTTTTCAAAGCAAGGAACCTGCTTGGGCCACCAGCGAGGTGCTGGTGAGAACCCCAGAGGACATCTCTGGGCCCAGTCTGGCCCTTACAGCCCCAGTCAAACCCCACTGGTGCCCAGCTCTGCAGCAAACTGGTCTCTGCAGCCAAAGACCCTCATGTAAACGTGTCCCTGAGTCCAGTGGCTGTGACCCTGGAAGAGAAAATCACTTCCAATTCCAAAGCTCTTTCCATGGCCCTGGCTTGCAATGTGCCTTCCCCTGTGAAAATCACCACACCATCGCAGCTCCAAGGAAGCTGTGGCAGTTTTGATGATTAAAAGCATTTCTTCATGATCAGAACTGGAGTGAAACTCATTTCAGGTAGCAGCCAAACAGCTGCTGGATGGTACACAGTTTCATTTACTGCTGACACGAACTGGATTGTTTTAAGCAGAGGACATAAATAGGCTCTGACATAAATCAAAGAAAACACCAGCTGCGGGTCAGCCGCACTCTGGGGATTCACTTCTGTGGATCTGTGAAGAAACCAGACAGAGGAGCCAGCTGCTCGCCCGGATCGCTCAGGAGGGGTCTCTCTGGGCTGCAGGAAGAAGGATTGCCCCATGCTGGGGAATTTTGACAGGTTCCTTCCCCTTCCAACTCTGCTATAACCCCTGGAAGGCAGATCTTGGGATGTGACTGCAAAAGATGAGCTCTGGCTGCTGGTCCGAGGTCTCTCCTGGGGGGGTCACGCTGGGAAGTGTCCAGTGCTGGCATGGGAGTCTGGCCCTCTCCTGTGAGAGCCTTGGTCACCTGATACCTGACTTGAGCTGAAGTTGCCATTTGTTGTCCCATGGGATGTACCTGTCACCATCCTGGGGCTGCCACTGGGGAGGGTCCTTCACCCCTCTGTGGTGAATCCACATCTGAGCCCTTCCCACTGGCAGTCCCAAGGGCTTGCTGGGGCCAGGGATCACCTCTGCTGCAGGTGGAGATGCAGAGAATTTGGGGAGGTATAGAGTGACACAGTCCAGAGATACAGATCACTCCAGATGTCTTTCCTGTGGAAGGACAGAAGGAGGAGAAAGGAGTGCTGACTAAAAATGAACAAATCCTGACCTCCGAGGAACAAGCCCGGCACAAAAAGCCACTGAGCTCCTGAACAGTGCTGCCTGCAATCTGGGAAGCATCCCCACAGCCAGCAATGGTGTCCTGAGGCTGCAGACTCGTTCTGCTGGGTGCAGCAAACACTCCCAGCGTGCTGCCTCAGTCCCTCCACAACTGAGACTCAGGAAACACAGAAGCAGCCCCCTTGGCTGCCTCTTCCCTGCTCCAGGTCCCCGCAGCAGCTGTGCTTCAACCACCCTGGTGCTGCTCGAGCAGGGGGAGAGGGTTGGATGGTGGTTTTTTTCTCTCCTTAAGTCAAAATCAATGATGATGACAGAGTTATAAGGTGAGCGATGGGAAAGGAGAAGAAAGCACCCGGTGTCAAATTTGATGCAGGAGGCAGTTAGAGGAACCTATTACTAGTTCTGTTGCCTTAGGGTATGTTGGTGGGTACATAGGAGAGTGTAATGTCAGCGAAACAGGAGAGCAGTCTCTTTCCCCTTGAACCCTTATCATTAATGTGGAAGGCATACATTGTCAGCTATTAGTCTGGAGGGGAGGGAGAATAGCACACGAGATGTCTTAGTTTGGAAATGGAGTCTGACTCCTCGTCTGGCGTGTGAGGGATGGAGGGTTATTGTAACTGTTGTTGTTGTTGCTGTGATTATGGTGGGCATTACGGCATTTGGGAGAAGATGGGGCTCTGAGGGTTCTGCTACCTCTCAACGTGGCTTTTGAGCAGCGAAGACTGAAAAGCACCGTGTGGTGAATGCTCTGGGTGATTGGAGCCCAACTCCAGAGCGCGATGGTGGAGTCAGTGACAGGGGTGCCCTGTGTGACCCGGGAGGGAGCTGTGTCCCAGCCAGCAGCCACACTGGCCACTGCCCAGGGCACACGGGTAGTTGTGTGAGAGACTTTGCAAGAGAAATTAAATTAAAAAGTAAGAAACTGGCCCAAATTATTCCTGTTGCTGCTGTAATCATTGGTGGAGAACGAGGAGCAGCACCCTGTGATGTAGGGAAGGTCTGCAGGCACAGGTTTGGGGAGTGAAGTTTGCATGGCTCCTTCCCTGGCCATGAGCCCAAGTCAGTCCGTCTGTTTCCACCTCAGCAGCAGCTTTTGTCCAAAGACACCAAATATTTTGTGCAACCCCAGATGAACCCGTTCTCAGGAAAGCAAACGGTGCCGGTTCCTGCAGGCGCAGTCGCTCTTCTGCACCTCAGCTCCCGTCTCTGCCTTCCCCACTTGATACAGTTTCCCTCATTTAGGAAATGTAAATAATTCCTTGGGCTCCGTTAATCCCAAGATTACACGGGTAATTCCTGTTTGCATTAATGGGAGGATCTCTCTCAAATTCTCTGCATGTGAATGAGCATCACAGGACTTGCACACTGAGCCCGGGTGAGTCTCTGGCTCAGACACGTCCCCCCTCCCGCGCCGGCTGCGCTCAGCGCAGGATCTGAAAGGAAACACAGAATTAGCTCTTTTGCCTCGGGACGTTCATTTTTTTGGAGGCACATTGCAAATGATGTCTATTATTAACTCTGGCCGTTAGTCCCTTCCTTCTCCATCTGACTCTGCCACGGGGGCTTTCAGAGTTATCTCACAGGTGCTGCTGCAGCAGCGCAGGGAGATGGAGAACGTGGTGCTGCTCCATGTGTGAGAAAAAGGGGTTATGAGCAAGTAATTCAAATCCATCCCCTCTCTGCCTTTTCCTGCTGGCATATCCCCAAATCAGGGATTTGGGGCTCCTGGGATCCACATCCAGGGATGCTGCATTACCCCAGGGTTTTTATTTCCACACTCTGCCTGGGTGAGAGACGATGAGGGTATCTGCAGCTCCCCTGACTCCATCTGCAGCTCCCCTCAGGCCCAAATCCAAAGCCAGGGAAAGTGCCAAAAGCTGCCGGGGTCACTGGGCAGCGCCGCGGGCAGGGCGGAGCCCTCGGCTCACTGCTCCACCCCCTTGCTGCTGCTCCTGACTGCATCTCCCGCTGCTGCTCACAGGGGAAAATAATTAATTAAGCCAATTAATGAAGATAAATTGGAGTAGCAGCTTTGGAAAAATACCATCGGTCAACAGCAGGCCGTTCCCTGGGGCTGAGCCCTGCTCCTCCTCCCGCTGGCACCACTCGCCTTCGCTCCACGAGATGCCACAGGCTGGGAGAGCCACCCCAGTGGTGACAGCCAGGCTGCGGCCGGGGACTCTGGGTGGGGATGCTGTTGTGTTGGGAGCTGGGAGCATTCAAGGTAGTAACGAAATTAAAGTGTGGGGAGAGGAGGAAAAAAATTAAAATAATCACTAAAATCCCCCCCAAACTGTCACACATCAGTCTGCAGCACCAGCACAGTCCCTTTAGCTCGGCACTGAGTCAGGCCAGCACGTGAGCAGCACGGCAGGGATGCTGCTGAGGCACCTCAGACCTCCTGCCTCGGGGGCTGTCACTCAGCTCCTTCATTAGGAGGGAAAAAAGTGCTGGAGAGCCCTCGCTTCCTATAGTGGTTTTATTTCAAAGCTCTTTCAAATCAGGGTAAAGAGGTATGAGGTTCACTTTTGCATGTGGGTTGCTGAATGAAAATATATATATATATATATGTTCTTAATTTTGGGAATGGTTTGGTAGTTGTAAAGAATGGGAAATCAGGTGGGCCTAGGGGCCTGGGGAAGTTCTTGGGGTTGGGGTGAGAGGAAAGTGGAAGAGCCCGAAAACCTTCACACTGCTGTGAAATCCGTGTGCCATCAGTATCTGCTGGAAAAAAAAAAAAGGCAGCAGTTAGCTGAGCAGCAAGATTGGTTTTCTTGTATTATTCCAAAAACATAGGGCTGATATTTATTTCATTAGAGTAAGCCTTCCTGTAGCCTGTAAATGAATTCCAAGAAGTGAGAGGAACCCCAGGATCAGGGACTTTACTTCATTTGGGATTGTGTGCAGCTAATATTCTGGTTAAATAAATACATTTTACTAATTGGATTACTCAGACAGTGTAATATACTGCTGGATTTCCAACACGATGCTAATAAATTGTGTGAAGAACTTAATCATGTTAGCTTCCAAAAAGCTTGTAAGAGATGAAATTAAAAAATAAGTAGAAGTTGACATCTATTGCATTTCACAGTGTCTTCATTTTCCTCATCCTTCTTAGAGTTCTCCTTACCGTAGCATGGCTGACGTGGATTTTTTTTTAATCTGCCCGTGATTAGGGAGGATGCAGCGTTAGAGCAGGGCTGTGGGGTGCTGGCACCTGCCTTGTGTTTGGCTCTTCTTCTAACCCTGATCCCGAGAGAGACAGAGGGAGTGAGACCTTAACATCACCTTCTGGAGTGCTGGGGTTTATTCTCCTGGATGCAGCGGGAAATGAGGCTGGAGAGAAGCACCTGATGCGCCCCAAAGTTGGAAGTGCTGATGACGCTCAGCACACGAGCGTGTGGTGGGGTCTGTGCTGGGGGAGAGGATGTGGCCCTGGGCTGGTTCCTCACCCAGAGCATCCCACGGCTCAGGGGGGTGTAGGATGGGCTGTGCTATGCATCCACATTCCTCCACATCCGCAAAATGATGGAGCATGGGCTCTGCCACCACAATTCATCATCACCGAGACGGCGCTTCCTGCACACCACTGCTCGATTCACCTGCGCTTTCCACCAGCAAGGGAAAGTGGAAGACATACTTTTCTTCCCTTTATTTTTTTATTTCTTTGATAGAAATATAGAGTGAGAGAGTGAATGGCTCTCCCTCTCCAGGAAGCTGACAAATGGTCACTAAAAACAGATAACTCGTACCCCCGTCAATAAAACAGCACCACGGGTTATAGAGACAGCTCAGATGTGTTCTTTAAGCTGCACCCCGCCGTCAGTAGGGTCTGCTCTTTACTGAGGAATAAATACCAGGCAAAGGGAATTTTGTAGCTTGAGCCAAGGGGCCAGGGAACCTGCAAAGGGATGAAGCCCACTCCGAGTACCTGGAGAGAAGGACGGTGCATTTGCCTCTTACCCAGGTCCTGTGTGGGGCTCTGACACCACGGCACTGTCTGGGGTAAGGATGCTCCCAACCCAAATTACAGCCCAGCTCCTGCCCAGTGGGTTCCCTCTGCTGTGTACAAACCTGCCTCAGCCTCCCTGTGCAGGACAAGGTTTGCTGTGACACCAGTTCACGTGGGCTCAAGACCAGCACCCCCACATGATGGAAATCATTAATACGAGCGTGCCTTTGTGAGTAGTTCACCAAAGTGAAACTCCAGCACTCGAAGCTCAGGGGTTCAAGTACCCTTTCTCTTGCTCACTCTTGCTGCCTGTTTGGACTCCCCTAATTTTTTCAGATGTATTTGATGCATCAAATGGTGATAATTGTTGTATTAAAGGGGCATGTGGGGGAATAATTTGCCTTTCTGAAGTGCTGCGAGATCTTCAGATGAAACACTCGGCTGCTGTGATTGGCACTAAAAAGAAGGAATTGCCAATTCTTGTTACAGAGTCGGCTCCCCACGAAGGTTTAGGCGTGTGGCTTGGTGTGTGCATGCTGGTACCCAGCAGTCCTGTCCCCCACCCTCCAGTGAGCCCCTGGGTGTGTGTGATGCACAAGGTGGAGGTGAAGGCAGACTCCAAACGGGTGATGCTCATGGAGGCAGCAATCCTCACAGGCAGGCAGGAGCCAGCTCCCAATCCAGCTCCTCTTCCCAGCTGCCTTTCAGAGTCAAACCCAAACCACCCAGATCAAGCAAAGCGTCTGGGAGCAGCAGGCACTCAGAAATCCAAAAAGCAATTCCCAGCCTGGTTTCCACAGTCAGTGCAGCCCCTGGCTGAGCAGCCCTGTGTGCAGTGCACCAAAATCTCTGCACTGCTGTGCCTTCCCTCTCCCCCTCGCTTCTGTATCTCCTCCTGATCAAAGTTTCCTTATTTTTTTAATTCCCCATATAAAAGGAGTATTGTCTGCATGAGGCCTCACCCTGCATTTATTTATATTTTCTCTCACAGCAGGATTTAAAAACAACAAACCAGCCCCTGAAATGGCAGCAGGTTCCCTGTAACCTGAACCTCATTGAAATACTAATAACTAGGTTTTGATGCAGCTTTGTGGGTATTAATGCAAATGTTTTTCTGACTCTCCAGGTTTAATAGCAACAGCTTATACAACTCTAATTAGCATAACAAAATTCAGTGATGAGGAGTAAAATGCTTGTCTTGTTTGATGTTTCCTGGTAATTAGCAAGAATAATGATTTATGCAGCGCTCCTGGTTCCCGGCTCACAAAAGATGGCAGTGAGCACTCTCAGCAGTTAACTCTGGGTTTGTGGGGAGGATGGAAAATGCATGTGGCCTCTCTCCTGGAGACCCAGACCGGCTCACACAGCGTGTGTGTCACCACACACCCGAGCACAGATGCAGTCCAAGGGCTCAGGGAGGCTCCCCTGCACATATTCCTGTGTGTCCCTGTGGAGTTGCTACTGTCCGTGTGGAGTTGTATGATTCGGTGTTCTGCAGACACGTGGGCTCTCAGCCAGTTCTAAACGACTGCCCTGCCTTTTGGGTAGGGATGGGCAGCACTCGTGCAGAGCCGGGACACTGATTTTGCTTTAGAGGTTGGATTTGTGCCTTAGAGATGCCGGGTTTTCCTGCCTGTGTGCAGCTGGGATGGTTTCCTTCCCTTATTGCCAGTGTTGCAGACAGGGACCCCCTGGAGCAGGTCTGCGCAGGAGGAGGGAGGTTTCTCAGTGCCCCCTCAGTGCCAGCATTTCCGTGATGAGACGAGGCAGAGCTGCTGCTGCACAGCCCACGCCTGCTCGTCCCGGCGGCAGGCGGGCTCGCCCCGAAAGGAACCTCTCCTCCGTGCCTTCGGCTGCGTGTTTGATCCGAGGCTTTGTAAAACACAGCGACGTGGCTTGTGTGCTCTGGTTTGGGCCAGGAGGAGTTAAAGGTCAGAAGAAAAGAGGCTGTTGCTGGCGTGTCAGACACTGGCATTTCCCAGGTTGCTCAGCCTGTGTTTGCAGACACAACGCTCTGCATCGCCTTTAATTTTTCTCCCTGGCTCTGAACCCTTCTCCTTGGCTCCACGGGGAATGGCAGGCTCTGCCCAGGCAAGAGCCCCCTCCATCCCTCCTTTGCATGAGAGGGGAAGGATGAAAAGCTGCTGCTGCCTTCCCCGCCGAGGTGCAGCCCCAGAGAACCCGCCCCGCTCCATCTCCCGCTGGCAGGGCCGGTGGGAACGGGCTGTGTGTGACCCTCTGGGGAACGCTCAGCAGTCCCTCTCCTCGCCTGTGCCATTAAACGTGTTATGAGTTATGGTCCTCCCGTCGGGCTGGGCATGTGAAGCCCTGCATTAGCCACAGCCTGTTATCTCCCTCTTCTGCAAGCTCCTGCCCGATTCCCCAACACCATCCTCTCCTTACAAAAGCTTTCATTGTATTAACAGCTGCAAAGTAAACCATCCAGGGCAGTAAATTTTGAACGAGTCAAAAGAAACCCTCCTTTTATGTGGTATGCAGTCGGCTTTCTGGAGGGCAGTGCCGAAGGCACTTATTGAGATAAACGTTCCGGCTGAGTTTTTAAAAGGACTAAATAATGTTGGCCATTTGTGGGTCTGTAAGATGACAAAATTAGGAGAGAAGTTAAACTACCTGCTACCGAGCATCAGATGAATTTTTGTGGCAATCTGGAAGCAATCTCTGCCTGTGTATGCAGCTCCCCAGGCAGGGACTTGGCCAGCACAGCCAGAGGAGGGAGAGCTGCTGTGTTTCTTAAGTGCCAGAGCTTGGATGCAGCAGCAGCAATGCCGGTAGCCTGATCCAATACAGCAAATCCTTTGTTTCCTTGCTAAGAAAGCTAATTTTGCAAAGCAAAAGACTGAATGATGTGTAATCTGTGAGTGCCCCTAGTCTGTGGTGCTCTTGGGAGAGGGAAATTGTCATCTGAGGAATAGGACAGATGCAACCAGGGCTGTTCGATTGTATTCCCTCCTTCCCTCCACCCTCCCAGTGTTCCTGAAATGGCTTCTACCATGAGACACCCCGAGACAAGATGCATTCATTCATATTAATAACATTTGAGTATCTGCATGGGTAAGGTGGCTCAGAGAGAGGCATTCATGATGAGAAGAATAATTTGGTCCAGCCAGTCTCTGCAAACTACTCTGGGGAAAAGCTTTCCCACCCCGAGCGCAGTGGGAAGCCTTCGCTGTGCTGTTCACATAAGAAAGCACAAGCTGATCTGACAAGCTGCAAATGCCAGCGTGGAAATGTCCCCTCCACCCCTCCCTGCCCACAGCAGCTTCCCTGGGCTGTGTGAGGGGCTGACCCCCAGCAGCTGCTGGGACCGTGTGGCACTGGTTGGGACATCTGGGGTCACACGTTTCCGAGTGATGCGCAAATCCCGGGATTGGCAGTGGCTACCACTGATGTGGTTAGCCCTGAATGCAAGCCCTGCTGCCCAGCCTTGGGGTGCTCCAGCCCCATCTGGCAGCCGGCTGGGGGGAAGGCTCTGCTCCAGGAGGTGGTCACAAGGCACCACAGCTTTTTCCAGTGTCTCCCACAGAGGAAATTCCTCTGGAGTGAGATCATGCTCTCCTCTCCAGAGGAGGGCAGATCTGCTGGGGAGCAGGGAGCTAGGGATGTGGGGAAATCCTGCCTGCAGCCTCTGAACTCCCACTCACCCTGCTCCGCCAAGGTTTAATAGCGTCCCTGCACTTTTTATAGTGATAGTTATTTGTTAGCAGAGATCCAGCATGCAGAGGCTCTGAGCTGCACTGCTGCTTAGCCGGTCCCAGGATTGCTTTGGCATATTTTCATGTTTGTGCCCTGCAGAAGGGTAACAGCATCAGGGAGCACAGCCCCTGTACTGGTAGCCGGCCCCTGCCCCAGGTGAGGCATCCCAGAGGGGCTTAAAGTGGAATCTAACCTGGTGCAACAAGCTTTGCACTGGGTCTCACTGCACAAATATTTGTTTCATGCAGGGGTTTATTTGCTGTAGAAATAATGAAAATTTCATATAATGCCTTTAAGATCTTGTTAGTGCAGAGCACAACTCCGAGTTGCAGCTGGAGCCGAGGTTAATCAGGAGAGCTCAGTACCAGCAGGAAAAGGACCCTGAGATGGACAGAGCACAGTGTGAGCCAGCAGTGAGTGCTCACACAAACGTGGGTAGGCAGGATTGCCCAGGCAAACAGGGCCTGGTTGGATGGGGCATTGAGCAGCCTGGGCTAGTGGGAGGTGTCTCTGCCCATGGTAATGGGCTTGGAACTAGATGAGCTCTAAGATGCCTTCCAAACCTAACCATTCTAGCACTGTATGAATTTATGATTTTGATTCTATGATTCCATGACTCTATGAATCTATGATTCTGTGATTCTATGGATCTATGATTCTATGAATCTATGATTCTGTGATTATGTGATTTTATGATTCTGTGGTTTTATGATTCTATGAATTGATGATTCTGTGATTCTGTTATTCTACTATTCTATGATTCTGTGATTCTATAAATCTAGCATTCTATGATTCTGTGAATCTATAGTTCTATGATTTTATGAATCTATTATTCTGTGATACTATGAATCTATGATTCTGTGATTCTATGGATCTATGATTCTATGAATCTATGATTCTGTGATTTTATGATTCTGTGATTCTATGAATCTATGATTCTGTGATTCTGTGACTCCATGATTCTATGATTCCAGCTATGTGACTGCACATTGAAGAAGCTCCCCTTGCCACTGTGTGCCAGCCAGCAGAGAGTGGCACTTAGTCACCTCAGTTCCACTTTCTGGGGGCTTTCCAGAGGGTCACACAACCGGCTGCAAAATATATTGTGGACTTTGTTGCTCCTCCAAATTTCAGCCAAGGCAGCCAAGCTCCCGGAGCTGCAAGGCAGGGTTGCAGTGTGGTTCACTGGTGCTCAGGGGTTTCATTCAGTCTGGAGGACAGTGCAAGCTGCAGATGCAGCTGTAGCAATTCTGACAAGCCGTGTGGGCTCCACAAGCTGTGTGGGGCCTGCGCTGGTGGCACTGGTTGGACTGGGTTTTATCTGAAATGACTCACCTGGTGAGTGCCACTCTCTTCCATGGGCTGAGCCAACCCTTGGGCGGGATCTGTGTGTTTTAACTGCAGCTCTCAGGAAGGGAAATGTCTGGTCTGCGGACTCCTCTCAGATCTCCTCCAAGGTGGTGATCCTTGACCAGGATGAGATTTCCCTGCAGACACAGCTGGTCACCAGCTGCCCCTCCCTGCTGTTGAGCACTGCCAGGTAGCAGAGACAACCCCACAGGGCTGTGCAGACCCCCCTGGTGCCCGGAGGGTGCCAGAGGGGCTCCTCAGGTAGACTTTAGTGAGGGTATTTGCAGGCGACTGCTTTTCCAGCACGGCTTCAGCAAGACCCCAGCATCACCTCCAGTGTGAGGGGACAGCCTGGGGACGAGGTGGAGGGAGGAGAGCCCCGAGCAGGTGCTGCTGTAAAACATTTCCATCCCTTTCTGCTTGGAAAGGCTCGTGCAGGCTTCACAGAGCCTGCATGTGCGTGGATGTGAATGATATAAATGTAAAATTGGCCTTCTCAGGTTCTGAAGAGCGCAGTTTGCAGCTGGAGATGGATCACCAATCTTCCAGGGAATTGTGCTCTACAAGGTTAAGCATGTTTGCAGAAGAAATATGGATAATGCTCTTATCATGTATGACCTTTACTATATGTGTAACATTGTCAGTGACAAAAATGCCATTTTTTAAATGGTTTTCACACTATGGTATCCAGCCATTAATCATGATGTATGTGAGCGACTCTATATTGTTTCTCTGAAATTGCAGCATTAGATTACTTTCCATCCCGGCTGCTCACATGAATTGTACCCCCTGTTACCATGAGCAAGGTTCCTATTTTCCGTGCCTAATGTCATTGTGGCCCTACGTTTACCCAGAGGAGTGGAGAGAACCTTCCAAGGCACAAAGACTGCGGCTCTGCTCTCCTTCCTCAGCAGACAATTTGTGCATATGTGCGTATAAATGGTGCACTTACTTTAAGATGTCTCTCTAATCCAGGAGTTGATAAATGACTCTTTCAGACACCTCTGCTGATGTTGCATTTTTAATGTAGACAAACTGTAGCTCTGGCTCTACTCAGTGCATCCCTGCCACTGCCATCCCCACTCTTCGCGGGTTAATGTTTCATCTCGCCTGGTGTAATTTGGGAGTTTTTACTTCCAGAGTGTATTTTGATTTACAGAAGGTAAAAAGCAGTTGGCAGTTTGATGTTTACTCTTTTGTGGGCTTATTTTTTTTTTTTCACTCTTTTAACGCAGCGAGCTTTCAGGTGTGAGTGCTGCTTCCTGCTATACATTACTAATATTTATCCTCCCTGTCTGAGCAAAGATGCTACCCAAAAGGGATGCCAAACAAACCCCCTTACACCCTGCCTGAGCGATGGTTTTGGGGACTGTCGGAGCTGCTTGAACTGCTCACTGTGGTGCAGGGTGGCACGTAACACCTGCCAGTGCAGGACTTGTGCAGGGATCAAAGGGAAAACAGAGCTAACCCAGGAAGCAACTGAACACACAGTCAGTGTGTGCAGCCCTAACAAATCAGTTTCTGCCATTCCCCCAGTTAGCATTATCCATGGTACGGGCCCGTTGGGAGCTCATCTGCCTTTGCTGCTGGAGCAAGAGGGATTAAATGAGTCAAAGAGAAGCAAAGACTTTCTGATGGAAGTTATGTGGGCATGCTGCATCCGTGCAGAGCTGTGGGTATCCATGGGGGAAGAGGGATTCCCAGTGTTTCATGTTTCAGATGTAGCTCAGTGAGGTCTAATCTTGCTCATTCTCATCAGCATCAAACCAGAGTGAGGTCACTGAGATCACTGAGTCCATGGCCGAAGTGGCGGGCAGAGAATTACTCTGTTGGGATGGAAATATTTTACAGTAACAAAAAGGTCTTGTTCTTGTAGCCCACTGCTGATTTTGAGGAAGCCCTCACTAAGCCTCTGACATCCTGAGTGGCCTTGGGTGAACAACAACCTTTGACTCTGGGCTGGAGCATCTCTCCCTTCCTCCTCCTTTTGTGCAGAGCTCTCTGCTCGGACACCTTCCATCTCTTACTCCATGCATGTGTTACGTCCAGTACATCAGGGACTGGTTTCCTTTACACCACTTCCAGGGGGCTCTCTAACCTCCTTATTCTGCTCCCTTACGTGGCTCTCCAGTAGTGCAGAGGCAGCAGGTCCCCAGGCACAGAGCTCTGAACCTTCCCACACACAGCCTGTCCCCGCTGTCTGATCCCTCCTTTGTCCCCACAGACCCTCACAGGCTTTGCTGCTGTCCCCAGGAATCCCTGGCACTTCTTGATGTCTTTCAGGTAGCAAAGTGAGTGCCTGTGGCTGTAGGAGCCCTCCCTCAGCAGGGTTTATGGGCTGTGAGCTCTCCCCTCTCTCAGGATGGCACAGGGCTGAGCGCTGCACCCCCGGGAGAAGCAGGGAAAGGTGACAACCAGCCTCAGTCTGCAGCACCCTGTGGCTGCCCAAGTGCTGCCCACCCTGTGCCCGAGCCCCGGGCTCCAGCCTCCCCCTGCGCTGCCCAGGAGCATCCTGAGATGAGTCAATTGTGTGTGTGGGAGCAAGCACAAAGCAAATTGCACACGCACACGGGAGCAGGCTCTTGTCTCTTTGTCTCCGTTTCCCTGTGCTTTTGTTTCAAACTCTTGCTTTTCTGATGAGTTTCTCTACGTCACGTGCACTGAACTTTGAGACTGATTATGCTGCAAGAGCTTCCTGTTTGTTGGAACTGTCTGAAGGATAACGTGACTGTGGCTGCCTGTCTCAAACCCATCCGAGACTAACGCTTATTTTCTCAGTCTACTCTGACTTGATGTTTCTCTTCCCTCATTGTTTAACCTTAATGATAAGCCCTGGAGAATGGTTTGGGACCACGGCAGGCATGCCCACGCTGGCTGCAGTGGGTGTGAAGGCATTTTGGGGAGATGGGCCTCCTCCCTGCCTCCCTCCGTGGAAGGGTTGATGTCGGAGGCATTACCTCATGTTCCACGCCACGCAGTGAGTCAAACTCTGCTAAGTAACTAAATAAAGATGTAATTTTAATGATGATTAAATTGAAGCACCTCATTAATTTCATGTGAGAGGTGGGGAAGTACACGGCAGCTCTTTCCCTAAATTCATTGTTTGTCTGGCCGCGAGACGTCCCCTCTCAACGTCTGGTTGAGTCTAATTTAAGTATGTAAATTTAATGGTTCAGTAAGTAAAATTGCCTTTATTGTTTGGAATGGTTTGCACAGTAATTTACGAGCTAGCAAGGCTCATTTGATAGGAGTGTATGATGGAGTAGGTGACTACAGTGAAGGACATGTTTATCTTAAGGATACAGGAGAAGAACACAGATGTGTAACATCTGTAATCGAGGACCTTGGGATAACAGCGCTGCTGGGAGACTCGGGAGTGCTCAGGGTCCCTGGGACAAAGGAGCCCCGGGGGCTCAGCCCTGGCACACTGAGGCATGGCATGGGATGGCACCCCTGCCCCTCCGTGCCTGCAGCCGCTGGAAGTCACAGCAGAGCACCAGCTCTGTGCGGGAGCAATGTCACCCCGCGCCCCAGAAAGGTATTTTTGTCATCAAAACAAAGGACAAGAGACCTCACAGACGAGAGGCAAGGATATGTTTTCAGCTGTGCTCAAGTCTTTTTTCCCCCCATAGTGCTGCTTGGGAAAGCTTTCCTTCCAAGCAGCTGCAGGGTGGGCTCGGGCAGTCCCTGTCGGGCAGTGAAGGGATGGTTTTCCCCAGCAACGTGAGCAGCTCAGGTCTCACCTGAGGCTGGGTCCGTGGTGAAGCCAGGCTGAGGCGTGGGTGGTCCCGGGGAGCTCTCTGAGCCCATCTTGCCACTGCTGTGTGTCACTGTCCCTCCTCCAGACTCCTTCATGCTGTAACCAGCTTGTTATTACCGTGGTTTTTATTTAAAACTGCTCGTGCTGAGGAGCTTGAAGTGCTTTTCCACTTTAATTAAGCCTCACTACACACTCACAGAGCTTATCACTTACCTTGTAGGCTGATACAGGAGGTGGCAGGGCTCTGCCCAGGGTCACCCAGCTGGGCAGGGCTGGGGTTGGGAAGAGGCCCAGGACCCCCCCAGCTCCAGCCCCCTGACAGCATCCTGCCTATCAGACGCTGCTTTCCAAAGCTGTCATTCCAACAGACAAATTAAGGGAGCAAACTCCAGTTTGCTTGACTGCAGTCTGGTCTCCAGAAAATCTGTGTATGGCATGTTGCAGTCATAGAAAAATAAAAATGAAATGGAACTGTTCCAATAAGCAACTGTGCTTTATGAGGAACTGTGGTGACACAGGGGTAGGTAGGAAAGATTAATCCTTAGAATGGGCAGGGAGTGAGTGCTCAGTTGAGATGGGGACCTTGTCATCAGTATAGTCATAACCCAGAAAACCTCCCCAAGGATTTTGTGGTTTCACTTTGCCCAGCTGTTGCAACCTCCCTGGGTGGGGCCGGACAAATGTGTGCCCCCGGAGGCTGCCGAGGGTTTCCCTCTCCCACAGTCTGGGTGCAGGGCAGGAGCAGGCACTGGGAGCAGAGCTTGCAGGCACCAGAGCCCCAGGGCAGAGCTGGAGGTTTGCCCTGCACCCCACTGTGCCCCACTCAAGCTGCTGCATCTGGGGAAACTCACTGCTTTGTGCCTGGTTTTCCAGCCACAGCAATGTCTGTTCCCCATCGCAGTTAGCCAGGGACACACAGCAGCTGTGGCAGCGGCCACGGTTTCCAGAGCTGTTCAACTTAGCCTTTTAGTCAGTGGTCAGAAATTTAAACCACACAAGGCGTATTTGTGGTCCTGCTTTTATTCCAAGGGTGAGAATTCAGAGGGCAAACACCACCAGGCCATGCTCTGGCCCTTTGAGTACCTTGTGTGTGGCCCTGAGCACCAAAAAGTGACCGCCATAAAAGCTTTCCAGGCTGGAGACATCCTTGCTGCTCTGCCTGTGCCCTCCGTGTCTGTCTTCGCTGGGCTCAGCTTCTGGAGCTGCCAGGACGTGTTTAACCCCGTGGCTGCCGCGTGGCAGGCAGAGACCATTGGCAAAGTGAGCAGCAGTTACACCCCTCCGTGCTGGGAGTGCAGCCGTCCATCCTGCTGGGCAGACAGGGTGTAGTGAAGAGTGTGATGAGAAAGGAGGGAGGGCTGGGCCGCGTGGAAAGAGGGATGATTTTAAAAATGAGAGGAAATCTACCCAATTGTACGGCCTGTTTTCAGGGGTTGTACTCCTCAGGCTGTGTGCCACGTCTCAGGGTCTTCTCTGCTGAGGGGTTGAGTGAGGGAAGGGGCAGCTTCAGCCAAAGGCATGGAAAACTCCTTTTCTCCCTCCTCCTCTTCCCACATTTGGCTGGTGAGCAGGACCCACGGATTGTGGTGTGTAAAAGGAAATAATGGATCCTTTTTCACGATCTTCTACTGAAATGAGTTCCTGCTTTGCTCTCAGAGACTTTAAAAACTGAATTTTGGGGGTTGGTGCTTCCCATTCTCCTTCACCTAATGCCCATCCAGCAAAAACCCTGCTGTCAGTCGGTCTGAGCTGTGCTTGCTGCAAGGATTTTCCTCTGCTGGAATGAGTATCAGGCTAAACCACAATACTGGTTTATTGTTGTGGTTTCCCCTCATTTTATTTGCTCCTGAGCCTCAAGCATGAGAAGGTCCACACCTGGGTTTTGAATTGTTGTTTGTTCTTTGGAGTTTTGTCTTGGGTGGTTTTCTGAGGGCTTGCAGACCCCAGCTGAGAGATGCTGCTCCAGGCAGGGTCCCTGCCTGCTCCTGCCTGAAATGGGTGTTAACACAGCAGAAATACAGGGAAAAGGGCTGTACTGGTGTGAGGAATGTACCACGTCCAATTTGCAGCTTTGGAATCACAGAATGGTTTGGGATGGAAGGGATTTTAAAGCCCATCCAGTTCCAACCCCCCCTGCCATGGGCAGGAACACCTTCCACTAGGCCAGGTTGCTCCAAGCCCCGTCCAACCTGGCCTTGGACACTTCCAGGGACAGAAATGTGCAACTAACATAGAAATCAGCCAAGTTTATTCCTAAATGACTTTAAAAAGCTGTTCCTGCACTCAGCAAAGAGCAAAGAGGCTGTATCTCCTGCTGACAGGGACAGGCACTGGGGGAACCCCACCCAAAGGTGGTGGAGGGGTGTGATCAGGACACTCCTGATCAATTTGAGCTGAGGGTTTTTTTGCATCAGCACTGCATTTTGGCTGATAGCAAAGCTCCCCACGAGGCAGCCATGCAGATTTGCAGCCTTTTGTCTCCAACACCAGCTGCAGTGATGGCACCTGTCTGTCCTTTGCCTGTCCCTGCCTGTCCCTGCCTGTCCCTGTCTGTCCCCTGCCTGTCCCCTGCCTGTTCCCTGCCTGTCCCCACCTGTCCCCGCCTGTCCCCTCCCTGTTCCCTGCCTGTCCATGCCTGTCCCTGCCTGTCCCTGTTCCCTGCCTGTCCCTGCCTGTGCCCTGCCTGTTCCCTGCTTGTCCCCTGCCTGTTCCCTGCCTGTCCCTGTTCCCTGCCTGTCCCCACCTGTCCCTGCATGTTCCCTGCTTGTCCCCTGCCTGTTCCCTGCCTGTCCCTGTCTGTACCTCTCTGCCCCTGCCT
>WBMZ01007496.1:223916-259877 GCA_013400975.1 Atrichornis clamosus
CCCCTGCCTGTTCCCTGCCTGTCCCCACCTGTCCCTGCATGTTCCCTGCCTGTTCCCTGCCTGTTCCCTGCCTGTCCCTGTCTGTACCTCTCTGCCCCTGCCTGTCTCTGCCTGTCCTTGCCTGTTCCCTGTCTGTCCCTTCCTGTCCCTGCCTGTTCCCTGCCTGTTCTCTGCCTATTTCCTACATCTTCTCTGCCTGTCCCTTCCTGTCCCTGCCTGTTCTCTGCCTGTCCCCTGCCTGTTCCCTGCCTGTCCTTGCCTGTCCCTGTTCCCTGCCTGTTCCTGCCTGTTCCCTGCCTGTTCCCTGCCTGTCCCTCTCTGTCCTTGCCTGTTCCCTGCCTGTCCCTGCCTGTCTCTGCCTATCCTTGCCTGTTCCCTGCCTGTCTCTGCCTGTCCCTGCCTGTCCCTGCCCTGTCACCCGAGCACAGCGGCTGAGCGGGATCCTTGGAAGGACAAAGGAAAAGTGCCAGCACTGAGGACTGCACACAGAGCCACTACGCAGGGCCTTGAGACCAATTAGTCTATATTAATTACCTTTTGAGCTCGCCCGCAGCTTTTTGAAATTCCAGCACCATTCCCACCACGAACACCTTTTAGATCCTTCAAAGGGCCAGGGCTGCCCGTACCCCGGGCAGGCTGAAATCTCTCGAGCTGCCCAGGCTCAATTATGTCTTTCAACACAGCTCGTCACCTCTAATCCTATGGCCCAAATACGAGGGCACTGACCTTTTCAAGTCTTGGGAAGGTTGTTCAAATGAAGATGACAACACAAAAGGAAAAGAAAGGAGGGGAGGGAGGGGAAAGGAAACTCCATGTGACATGGAAATAATTTCTCGTGTCCGTGTGAAGGGTTTTGCTCTGCCTTCATGTACATAATTTATCAATTTAGAGATTAGTGAAATTGTGCAGTCTGCAAGGAGAGGCAAATTGGTGCATTACAAAGCTTTACAAAAGGTCTGTCCTAACCATGATAGGCGAGAGGATGAACTGCCATTCCTGGACAAAGCAGTTCAGTGCTAAAAATTATATCAGCCTTGGTTTTGCCTCAAATTTATGTTTTACACAATGGAATGAGGGAGATTTCTCCCCAGGTCTTGCAATGGTGGTAAATATTTTCAGATTATTCATTTTAAATTTATGGAAAGAGGGACTTATGGATGTAGTGAGGGGTTAATCTTTTGTGGGAGGAGGTTGTAGTTATTTGTATTATGATATTAGGGTGCTGAAAGGGCTGGGAGTTCAGTTGGTTTTGATGGAGAAGATATAAAAATTTAATGCTGGAAAGCAGATATGCAAAGCAACAACAAATTATCTGCCTGAGTTGCGCTGCTTTTTCCTGGGCAAAACACAAATAAAGAAAGTGCATAAATGATAATGAACTCAAATGTCAATAATTGAAGATCTGAGTCACATGGGCAGGGAAACTTTTGTACTAATTATCCAAGTTTCAATCTCTCAGCGTGTCAGGAGCAGAGCAGCTTTAGCTATTTGAGTCCTTTCTTGATCACGGGAACATCCATTGAAATAAATTCATTTTTCTTCCGTGCTTTTCAGCTCTTTTTCCATAGCCCTGGGATGTGACTGTCTTTATATTAATAGGAACTGCTGCCTGACAACCATTAAATGTGCATTTAAGCCTTTTGCATACCCTGAACATGCTATAGCTGTTCCATGTCATGACTGCTGACGAGCGGGGTCAGGCCCTTTCCTCAGTAGATATTGCTGAGCCTATTAGGCTCTAACGGGGTTAGAACAATTGATATTTACAGCCCTGCAGCACCAGGGGTCCCACACCAGCTCAGGAAGGTGTGTGAAATGAGGGGGAGAAGGTGGATGGGTGGATAGATGGATGGATGGATGGGTGGGATGAGTGTTGCCGCTTTAAGATTTATCGACAGCATCAAGTTTTCAAACCAAGTCTTTTGGAAATGCCCCTGTGGGAAGCTGAGCACGTGGTTTGCCAGGCTGGGAAATCTTCTCCCTGAGGTGCAGACGTGCCCTTGGCCTGGGCTCTGAGCCCCGCTCCATACGGAGCTCATGGGATGGCACTTCCAGTGCATCGTGTGCTGGGACTGGTGGGAGAGGTGCTGGGCACAAGCAGTGCCCCCCCCGACCCAGGGGTTTGGTAGAGCTGTGATTGTTACACACCCAGGGAGCTCTGGTTCCCGGATGATTTGGGGTAAGGCACAGGAGAGGGGCAGAAACGCTGTGTACACAGGAATGGTGTAACTAGAGCCTGGTTAAAGCCACTTTGGACTCGCTTTGGAGTTGTGCTGTGCTGCTCACACCGTGCAGGTTATTCCCCAGGGCTGGGATCACCAGGGCTCCCCAGAAGCTGGAGCTATGCCCACCCAGGTGCCATGGCAAAGACCTGGGGTGACACTTGGAAAAGCAATCATTTGGAAGTCCATTACTTGAATTCGTAGTGGGGATTTTTTTTCCCTTTGGCTTCAGACAAAGTGGAAACCAGAGCAGACCCTGACCTGGTTACATAAGAGAAAATGTAAAAATAACCCATGAGCGTGAGGAGGGAAAGTGCAGAAGTGAACCTGAGTGACAGTTCCTGGAGCTGTCCTGGCTCCAGCAAAGATTCTCCTGCTCCTCAGCTGAACAGTGCTTGTGGGGTGATTATTTCAGCCTACAGAAGCCTGTTGTTGCTATTAAACACTTAGAAAGAGCAGAAAACAGATGGGAGCAAAGGGAATAGAGAGGTGAGACAGCCTTGTCATGCTGGGTATTAAAAAATTATCTGCTCTGAAAAGGTTTTGAGCCCAGAGGACAAGAGAGAGAAGGGAGGTGATGGACTTTGCTTGGAGCTGGGTCTTTGAAGGACAAGAGGAACAGCTCTGCAATCCAGGGTCCAGGCAAGTTTTTGGGTTTCAGAGTTAGGATGAGACTTGCCCAGAGCACCAGAGTGGGGTACCTCTGGTCTGTGCCTCACATCTGCTGCTTTTCCCATTCATAGAGATTACTCAGGGGGAGGGATGAGGAAAATTAAGTGGGGTCTGGTATTTCCTTTCACCTCAGGATGTTGTAGGGCTTTGCAGAGATGGGCAAGTACTATCTGGTAAAAGCAGAGCTCAGAAATGGAGCAGGTTAGCTGACCAGCAAGGTGAGGCATTTGTTTATTAAGAAAAGAGAAAGCAGAGCTCCTGAGCCACAGGCTTCCTGATCCATCCAAGTAAACAACAAAAAAAATAAAGAATAAAACTCATTCTTTCAGCCAACTGCAGGTGACCACTTTCCCAAGGTAGTTGCTCTCCTCTTTTATTCCACTTGCTTTAGCATTCATGGTGCAGGAGCAGCCGGCTGGCTCCCTCCTGGCAGGATATCAGTGTCAGTCAAGACAAGGAAAGTCCGAATCCCCCATGTCACAGCATGACAGGGAGGCCTGGATGGTGGTTAAGTGGAGAGAGTAAAGGCTGATTTAGCACTCTCCCTGTTAAGAAGGCTTTGAACGGGCAGGTAGGTGTCAGCGCAAGGTGACCGAACAACAACCCCGGTGTCCTCAGGGTGCACTTATGCTGCAGCAGGAGCTGTTTGTGTGCAGAGGGCTGCCTGGAAGTGCCAGGCATCCCACGGAGACGCTGGAGCGGCTGCTGCTTTGGCTTTTTCCCTTTTAGTTTTAAAACCAGGTGTGCTTTGGGGTTGTCATCAAGGTGGAGATGGGAAGTTGCATGGAGACAAAACACCCAAACAGTGCTAGAAGGTGCCTGAGGCAGGAGGATGTGCTGAGGCTCATGGTCCCGGCGCTGCTGGTGATGCAGCGAGGACGGCGACGGGCTGACTTTGTGCCACCCCGGGTTTCACTGCAGAGGGGAGCCCGGATTTCAGACTCAGCCTCCCTCCAGCCTCCTGCTGCCGTTTTGGCTGCCAGTGCAGCACCGTGCCACGTCCCCGTGCTGCTGCCAGCTGCGCTGGGCGAACCCCCAGCAGCAGCGTGGGTGTGCAGCCCCGGGCACCCCCCTGGCGCTGGCAGCCCCTTCCCCAGGCAGGGCATCCCCCGGCGGGCAGCGCTGCCCACCCCGCGCTGCCGGCACCGCCTGCTTTTGTCTCGCTGGCAGCGCAGGGGACGACTCGCTTTGATTAATATTAACACTGCGTCAGCGGCTCCTTCCCCGTCGTTTTAGCAGATGACTTCTCCTTCAGCAGTGATCCGCCCCGCATCCACCGAGGGGGTGAGGATCCACGGGCGAAATGCGGGCGTAGCTCGCCCGCGCCTTTATTTATTCCTCCCTCTTATTTATTTATTAGTTAATCTGATTTATATCTTTCCCGCTGCTTTCATCTACCGCAGGGCGCTCTGCTCTGGCTGGGGGGGGGGTCACTCAGCCACTGAGCCATGGGGATGGGCTCTTTCTGACAAAACTGCCGGCGAAGCGGCACAGCCCTGCATCCGACAGCCCACGTCTGCTGCCGAATGCTGTCATCCCATCCCGCCTGCTGCTGCTGCCGGGCCGGCGCTGCCGGGCACCCCCACCCTGCCGCAGCCCCGCGCCGCTCCCCCCGCCGCCGCACGCCTCCTCTGCTCGCAGCATCTCTCCCCTCCGCATCCGCTATAATTGACATTTTCCATCTGACAGGTTCTGTTTTCCCTTCCCGCAGTTGCTAGGGAAACCGGAGAGAGGGCCCGGGAGCCATTAGCTGCCGTCATCGCCTGCCCGTCCGCAGAAATGTCACTTCTGCTAACGAACACCGGAGGGAAAAAAAAGAAAGAAAAAAAAAAAAGAAAAAAAAAAAAAAAAAAAAAAAGAAAAAAGTTAAACCCCGAACAAAACGCAGCACCGAGCTGCTAAAGAAAGGGATGGTGGAACAGCCCCTGCCTCGTCTCCCCGTGTGAAGGTGGTGCATCCCCACCTCGATGGGGAGCCACGCAGGGCTCAGCATCCTTTGCCTGGGCCACCTTTGCTCCTGCAAAACGTTGGGATGAGGGGTCCTCGCAGTGCCCACGGGCATTCCCCAGCCATGGGGAAGAGCAGAGGGGTGCCCGTGGAGGTTTCTGGACCCCCCAGATGGAGGTGTCAGAGGCCGAGCTGCCCTCCTGCGGTGTGTATCCCACCCAGGGCGGGCGCTGCAGGGGCACAAGCAGCCTCCCCAGGCAGCCTCCCCAGCTGTTTGCTGCCTCCCTCCTGCTGTCGTGCTGTGATTTTACATTCACTTGAAGAGGTTTTTATTGAAAACTAGTCTCCCTTGGCCCCTCCCTGCCGTGGTGGTGAGGACACGGGCTGTGGCAGCCCTTAAAATTCCCTGTGGAATTAAGTTAACAAAAAGCAAACACCCACTGACCAACCTGCCGTGGTTCTGCATCATGCTGCACTTGGGCTCCTGTGTCATGTGGGAGCTAAGGGTTTGCTGCTGGCTTCATGAAGTCCTGGGGTGTTCCTTCTGTGTCTGTCGGGAAACTTTTATTCCCCATCAAGTTCTCTTCATTCCCTTCCCTTCTCATTTAGAGAAATGCCAATATCCTACTACTAATTGGAAAATCAGATACGATGTGATCCAGCAGCTTGTTGGAAACCCTGCATGAAATCCGTGGTGGAGCTGGGAAGAAAGCTAAAATTTCCATTTTGGAACATCTTCTATGCTACTATAATTCTTTGCTCCTTCATGAAGCTTCCAAGTCAAAGGAGACCCAGCTCCTTGGATACACTTCCAGCTCCACACAGTCCCCAGGTTGTCCTCCACGAGCTGCTCCAAATGAAGATAGAAATCCTTCTCAGTTCTGTCAAGCCTGCGTGACCAATGCGGTTACTGTAGATTCCACAAAAATGTGTTTCTTTTGCTGTGGAAGTGCTCACATGCAGCAAAGCCTTCAGGGCCTTTATTATTTGACATAACTCAGTGCACAATCACAATGTAATGTTTTCAAATATTAGTTGCAATCAGGTCTGGTGTAGGTGGGATGGCTATGCCGTGATTGGGACCAAGGACTGTATCTTTACCAAATCTTAAATTTCAAGAAGAACTTGAACTACTTGGAGGTTCAGATGACCTCTGAAAAGTTTGAATTTCTGGTGTCTGGTGAGTTGCTGTTTGACTGTCGTGTCGGGTTTTGTCCTTCCCTGCTCGTGGTACTTTGCTGTGGTTGGCACAGAAATGCATCCTCACAGACAGGCACCAGACCTGTCCCTCTTCCCCTCTGAAAACCTCTCAGAAATGTCAGGTAAAAGGTTTCAGTCCTGAATTTCCTTTTTCAAATGTATGGCAATAGAAAACAAACAACCAGAGCTTTCTGTAGGGTTCCTTGCCCGTTCCAGCAGCCAGCTGAGGGTTCATCTGGCAGGCTCCGGCTGAAGGCAGCACCTCAGAGCCAGCCTGGGGTTTGTGGTGAGTGTTGTGCCCTCGGGGTCCTGAGAAGCAGCCAGAGATGGTGCCACCTGCATCCTGCAGTTTCTTGTCACCATCACCCAATCCATGTTCCCAGCCTCTCCCGTGCATCTGGGTGCTACTTGTTGCAGGTGCACAAGGAACAAAAGACTCTCTCAGCTGCTTTCGGGTGGGCACAGGACCAGCAAGGCTCTGTGGCCCTGGAGGGAGGGAGCAGGAAGGTGCATTGTGGTGTTTCCTCTGTGTTTTACCACCATGAGACAGCTCCTCGCAGGCTGAAGGGGACCGTGGTCCTGGGACCACGGAGCCACTTGGACATTGCCAGTGCTGTGCCCACAGTTCCCTCTGGGGAGCGTTTCCCTGGCTTTAGAGCAAGAAATGGCCGCGTGAAATGAAATCAAACACGTCCCTGAGCCAGTTAGGCAGGTCCTGGGAGCTGCAGGGCCAGCAGGGTGGTGTGCAGGAGGAAGAGGAGGGATGGAGCGTGCCAAGCTTCATCCACCTGCCTGGAGAACAGGGAGGGGGACCCCGGGAGCTGATTGCTCGCTGTCTTGGCTCTTTGGTTCTGATTTTATTTATTTTTCCTTTGCGGGGAGTGAGTGAGCCCCAAGGAGAGGGCTGGTGTACAGAGCTTTATTTCTGCCTCCTGCCTGTTTTCTGGTCTCCTTCCTCACCTCTGCGGGTAAACGCTGGCTCTTTAGTGGCAATGACTGCATCTATTATGCAAGGCTGAGGAAGTGGTGAAATAACAGCATGAGAAATGTGCTCGAATGAGTATTCAAATGTGAACATAACGAGTGCAGTCAGTGTAGCACCAAGTCCTGAGGGACGTGGGAGCTTTGGTTCGACTTTTATTTCTTTAAAAAGAAAGCCTTAACCCTCCCACCCCCTGGGTATTATTTTCAAATTAATTACTCTCATTACATTAATTGTGTGAGTGCCTGTTCCATTTTTCCCCCTTTTCAGTAGGTTAGGCTAGAACAGGGCTGCTAAAAATACAAAACCTAGGAATTACACGGCAACAATTAATCCAGAAAAAGGAATGCTATTGCTGCACACACTGTCCTTGTTTAACAGATAATAAATAACAATTAATAAATGATCCTGTGTTGGAGCACTCCCTCCCCCCAGATGTAATGCTGATAAATTTCTCCCTCGCTTGGGGGTTAGGGAACGCCGGCTGTTTAAAGGCAAACTACAAATCTAAAATGAAAATTGAGTTCTGCCTTGTCATATGGCTCAAATGCCCTCCCGTCTCGGCTGGGCTGGGCATTCATCGCCCTTGTGATGTATGTTTTAATTTACCTAGTATATGTTATTAGATTATAAGCCCCTTAGGGCAGGGATCTCATGTTTTATACCTCTAAAGCACTGCACACACCTATTGAACTATATAAATACCTTTTACAAAATGAATTTGTCCTCCTGCTGTGAAATCCTGCCATGCCTCCTGGTTTGCATAAATATCCTGGGACACAGCAGTCCGTGGTGATTTTGACATGGGGGATCCCGTGGAAATTCTGGTGGTGCTGGTGTCCCAAACACTGGGACAAACCTGGCTGTGCCAGAGAGGGGAGAAAGGTCTGACGGATTTTAAATTGATGTGGTAGGATTTTCCAATATGTTTTAAAGAGGAGGTGCTGGGAGCCTGATAAACTGGGAATTCAGGGAGTATTTCATGTCTTGGCTCTGTTTCCACATCCGTGTTGTGTTTCGTGGGGCTTCCCAGGAGAGACTGAGTTCCCCTTCCGTTGGTGTTTTCCCCTGGTTTTACCCTCACTCTGAAATGTCACCAGCAATGGGTGACACAACCTACTGGATTTGCACTTCTCCTATATTTCTCTTTTTAAAAAAAAGATTTATCCTGCTGCTTAAATTTCTGTTTTACTGCTGAAACGCCCCTCTATGCCCTTGGTGCAGTAGAGCAGAGCCTTTTCATAGAGGAGCTTTGTGCCAGGGCTCAGGGCAGTGCAGTGGGAGGTGAGCTCAGTTATTGCTCATCTTCAGGTGTTTCTGCCCAATTCTGGGCGCAGTAAATGAGTGTACAGGCCTATAATCCATACAGGCTGTTGTGTGCCCTGACTCAGTCCTTACCCGCAGGTACACCATCAATTAACTCCTCTGCCAAGCTCACAGCTTCTGCTCAAGCTACAAAATATCTCAGGGAAAATATCCAGGCTGCAAACACTTGAGAGTCTACTGTTTCTCAAGTGGATTTTCACAGAATCACAGAATACCCTGAGTTGGATGGGACCCACAAGGACCATCAAGTCCGACTCTTGGCCCAGTACAACCTCAAATTTAATGGGGCCCTTGGGTCTTTACATTAATATTCATCTCTGTCCTGGTCTAAACTGTTGGAATTTCTTTTTTTTAATCCATTTATTGAATTAAAAGGAACAGGCAGACAGTTTCGTGTCTCTAAACTTTCTTCTCTGGCCCCTGCCAAAAGCAGGCATTGTGTCCCTAATGTAGAAGTGCTAACTCAAAAAAGGGCATTAGTTTGTTCTCATTAAGTCAAAATATTTATCATTAAAGCAGAGGAGTCTGGAGTTAATCCCTGACTCGAGAGGAGGTGTTTGCTATTTACATTGGTTTAAATGTCATAAAACTTAACTAGGTGCTCATGTCTCCGCGCTCCCAGGAAAACAGCATCACCAGGAATGACTGATTGCCCAAACTACTCACAGGATACGCGGAATTTCCTGCTGTGAGAGAAGGGCAGAACAAAAGGTGAGCCAAGAGCTAAATGGGATTAGGTGGTAAAATATTATTGCTTGCTGTGTGTCTGTGGATATGACTCATGTGGGTAGGATATTCTGGGAGGGCTGAGCTTCCCAGGGCACAGTTGGAGCCTGCTTTCCATGGGTGGATCTCAGAGGAAGGCTGAACCCCAGTAGCACCTGAACACAACCCTGCTCATCTCCAGCCCTCAGCAGAGCTTCTCTGCTGCCCCAGAAGTGCTTCCCTGGGTGCATCCCCCAGTCTTGGGGATTCTCTGTGACAGAGGGAGACCTCCAGACAGCAAGATCCTGCAGTGCAATTGGATACTTAGATAATCCTTGGGACATTTTGGGGGCATTTTCACAGCAGTGTTTATTCTCTAAACTCAAGGCTGCTCTTACCATCCTGGCTGCTGTCTGGAAGGGAGCAGGGGAGGAAACAGCACCGTGTCCTTTGCATCTGCCCAGACACAACAGCCCCATAGGAACTCAGCCCCAGGGTCTGTTCGCCACTTTGTGACCACTTCTGCACTGGGAGGACGTGGACTGGGGTGCCTCGAGGCCTGTGTGTAACATCAGGAGAGTGAACCAGAGCGTTCTGCTTCCCCCAGGGCCCTGTGGGGGTTTACATGGCCAACCTGCGATGTCACGGCACTCACCAGTCAGCTGGAGTGAGATCAGCATCCCTGCTGCTGATACTGAAGGAAGAGTGTTTCCTTTGGTGCTGGTGAAGGACAGAGCTGAGCAGAGCTCTACGTGACACCCCACAGCTGCTGCTTTTGGTTTGGTCCCTCATAAATCTCCCTGCTCCAGCTGGCCCTGGTGCCTCTGGACACGTGTCCATGGGATGCCACTGGAGCTGCTGCTGGTGGGGATGCTGGTGAGGGACAGCAGGCTGGGCCAGCTCCGTGTGCTGCTTGGCCCTTCTTGTTGCATGAACCAGGCAGAAAAGGATTAATTAGTTTTGGCTTGGCTCGAGCTCACTGCTCAATCTGTGTGTGCCTTGGAAAACTGGACAGACCTGGCCTGAAACCAGGGAGCCCGGAGACCTATTGAGAAGATGGAGAAACGCAAAACAAAACACAATCCAGTAAAACAAAGGAATGTTTCCCAACTTCAGATTGTTAGAAAGGTTCATTTGGGATTTGGTTTGGCTGGGAGTGATGGTGAAGCAGTTCCTCTCCAGCTCCAGGCTATGGACAGATGTCCTCTCCTGAGTCCAGCCATCCCCACTGGGGCTGCAGAGCTGCAGCTGTTGGGAGTTCCCATGCATGGGAAAGGTCTTCAGAGGGTACATTTCTGCCCAGTGATGCCCTAAAAGCCGCCCATGGGGGTTCCACCCTTCCCAGCTTGCCTCTGTCCCAGGCACGCTGTGGCAGGGCCAACACCCCTGACACGTGTGTGACCATTTCCAGGGATTTGCACTTGCTGGCAGTTGCCTGGAGAGAGCTTTTCCTCCTGTTTGCTGTGATTGCATTTTGCTACGTTGACAAGCATCTCCTCTGCTTCCCCCAGGCAGGAAACCTCAGGTGGGTTTAACGCCTCAAACCAACCGGGGCAGAGAGCCCTTTGGTGGTGGGGTCATGCCCCGGCTCACTGGCCACCACGTGGGGCACATGCTTTGCTCAGCACCAGTGCCTGGGCTTCACTGAGGGTCTGCTCAGACCTGCCCAGGGCCCAGGGTGAGGGGGGTGTGAGGAGAGGTCAGTCCCAGTGTCACTGAGGGTAGAGGTAGCTCTGGTTTCTGACCATCCTGCATGCACGGCAGGGCCCAGTGCTGCAGGGATGGGCCAGGTAGTCCCAAGCTCTCAAAACCACCTTCATTCTCCATGGACTGGACGTGAGGCTGTGGCTTTGCTCTGTCCCCTCAAAGGGTTCCTCTCGTTGCCTCCCACCTTCTCTGCAGGCGCACTGGAGCTCAGACCTTCTGATGTTATGGAGTGGGAAAGCGCTGAAATGGAGGTATTTCACAAATGGAGGGAGACATGGCAACAGAGGTCACATTCTCATCCTCTAAGCACCATGCAGTCCCTCTAGGTCTGAAAAGTGGTGCGTGGCAAAAGCTCCTACTGCCTGCAGGGCTGGCACGTGGGGACGGACACCTCGGTCCGTGCACTGCACAGATTTGGGGCCAGGCTGGCAGCCAGGGTGTGTTGGCAATTCCAGCCCCAGATGCTGGATTTCTGCCTGCACAGACACGGGCAGCAGCCTCAGCAGAGCTGTTCCCAGGGATCCCTGAGCCGGCTGCGCTGCTTCGGGCACGCCGGAGCACCCACCCTCGTCCTGGGGAGGGACCAGAGCAGCTGGTTTTGTGTCTGGGGTGTGTCTGCGCCCGGCTCTCTGTTCCCTGCACCCCTCCGACACCGAGGCTGGCCCTGAGGGAGCTCCCTGTCAGCTCGCAGGGAGCTGGGATGGAGGCAGCAGGATTTGCGTGCTGCTTCCCGGCTTTGGAGAGGAGAGGCTGGGGACGGGCGAGCACCTAAACCTCTCTGAGCTCTCACACCCTTTGTGCCTCCCTGCAGAGATCTGGGGAGGCTTCCCAAAGGCAGGGAGGTCTTTTTTTCAGACGAGCTGCTGTTTACCTCAGAGTTGAGTGTGGGGTTTTACTGTCCCTGTCCACCGCGGCATTGTTCCCGCAGCCGGCTGTGCTCAGGAACCTGCTGCAGGCTGTACTAAAAATAGGATGTGAACATCATCCCTCCACCACCACCCAATCAGTGGCACAGCACAGGCAGGGACGCTGCCTCTTTCCTCGGCTCCCAGGCTGCTGACAGCTCCGGACAGACTGGACAGGGGGCTGGTCCTTCCAGGAGAAAAGAGCTTCTCCCGGGAGCCAGGGGAGCGCCGGGCTTCCTGCATGGCACTGAATCACACCAAGCTCTTCGCTGCCCCAAAGCTCTGTCCCTGCTGCTTATGTTGGAAAAGTAGCAGGCAAAGGCCACAAGTGAAGGTGAAAAGGGAGGTCATTTCCAGGGGTGTAGCCAGAGGTCTTATCTGTGGTGTCAGCCTGCAGATTTGGTTATGAACAAGTAGGGTGAGGTTTGCTGCTCTCATCTGCAGGACAGCCCATTTATCCAATATGGGTCTCCAAGACCCTGTCCTCTTTCCCAGGAGCATAACTGGGAGGCTAGGTTTTGGAAAAACCAGTCAGGGGGGTTTAATTTCACAGTATTCTGCTAAAATGTGCTGTTAGGCATCACTGAGTTGCAGATCATTTGCAGCAGCAAAGGGCAAAATCCATTTTTTTCTTCCAAGAGGAGCTGATTCAAAACTGTTATTCCTCTACCATAATTGTTCTGTCGATAGCGCTTTACAGAATATTTACAAGATCTAGTAAATGCCATAAAGTACCTATAATCTTAGACAAATACAATATACAAGCCATTGCTTCAGATGCAAGAACCTTTGCTAGAAATGTAAATCAAACCTTTGCTGAGCCTCAGAATATGGGAGATAATATTTAGGTTTTATTAGGTTTCATTTCTATACCTTCTGCACTTTCCAAGGTTGGGTTAGGAGTAGATGTGCCAAAATCCTAAGGGGGAACCTGTAATTACAAGATTCACAGCCTGTTTATACAGGCTGATGAGACCTGAATAGGTCTGACAGCTACTGCCTTCGCTTCCAGACTTACAACTGTATCTCCCATCCTTGGAGAACAGGGAGTTTTACCTGTTGTTCATAGCAGGGTGGTGCTGCAGTGGTTTACTTTGCAACACAGTCCCTGTAGGCAATTTTTCCTGTTGATGAAGGCAGGAAAGGGCCACCTGCCTCTGCTGTGCCAGTGGCTGGGGTGATTCCCTTGCTCTCCCTTGTAGGTGTTGCCTGGAAAGCTGTTCCCGACTGGGAGGGCGTCCTTGGCAGGCTCCGTGGATGCTCTGACCTCTCCCTGGTCATGTGTGTCATTTCCATAACCACCAAGGGAAGTTTGGAAATCAGTACCCCAGAAAAAACTCAGCACAACCAGCCGAAGCCGAGAGAGGTCAGAGGATCCCAGAAGACTCGATGGACTTATCCAGGAAAGTCTTTCCATGGGCCTCTTGGTTTCGTTTCAGGTGTTTTTTAAGCCTTGAAACTATGCTAAGATTTTGTCACGAGACAAAGTGGGAAGGACAGGCCGCAGGAACTCTCCCTGACCCCCTCCAGGCAGGAATTACAGCACATTATAAAAGTGACTAAAAAAGCTGCTCTTTTCTGCTAACCCCATCCGCCATGGCCCACATCATGCTGCAGCTGCCAGGGCTCTCTGCCTAGATTTTGACTAGATTTGGTGTTTGAAGACTTCCAGATGTCAAGACACAGCTGAGAGCTGGAGCTCCATCCCTGCAGCTTCTAGAACCAGGACTGTGTCCTGGCCCAGCTGCAAGGCGGCCGCAATATTCCAGCCCAAACAGATCTGTTTGGGGATAAGGGGCCAGAATAGATCCTGGGCTGATGCTGCCAAATTTGGATATTTTGCAACTCCCGTGGGGGACAGAGCAGAGACATTCAGGTTCGGGGTTAGTGCCTTGAGTAGGAATGCAGCTCCTCCACCCTTCTTCCCAGGAAATCGCTTCCTGCAAAGCCAAATCCACATTCAGCCGAGCTCTGACCCACCCAGGTATCCCCTCGCTGGCTTTCCCAGCAGGTTTTTTTTGGAGCAAGGAGAATCCTGTCCAGCTGCAGTTGGGTGCTTTCGAAAAATCCATGCAGGAATCCCAGTCAGCCCAGCTCCACCCAAGCCTTGCTGTTCACCAGGAAATACCTTTCACTAAACCCCTTCCCCCTGGGGAGCCTCTCCTCTCTCAAACACAGGAAATGAATTTTTTTTTCCCCATTCCCGGGCCTTTTTCCTGCCATACTCCAATCTTGCCCTGGGGGCCCCTTCCTGGGTTTCCCCCCCATCAGTGCCTTTCCATCCCCACACAGCAAAACCAGCTCCATCCTCTCACCCTGCCGCTGTATCAGTATCCCGGGATGGCTCCTTGGGAGCAACAGGCTCTGCCGAGCTCCATCCACATGCTTTATTTCCCTCCGAGTTATGTTAGAAGTAAAATAACATTATCTCCTTGCATTGCATCTCCCCGTGCCAGGGGCTCTGTGGCTTTTCTCTAATGTCAGAGCAAGAGCCAGGCAAGGGCTCGGTGCTGAGAGGGGAACAATGAGCGTTTAAAAAAATCACCATTTCTTTTGTGTTAGCCGCATACTTTAGCAGGGTCCTTCTCACCCTTTTAAAACACTTAGTTTCTTGTGGAGCAATTAACATTCCCCAAATGACAGGAGCTGCGAGTTGGATCTGTGGAAATGGATGCTGGTGGAAAGACATATTATACTAAAAGGTTGGTTTGGTGGTTGTTTTTTAAAGGGAGGATGTTTTCTATTAATTATCTTTTATATACTCAAACACTGTCTGCCATTACTCTTCCAAGTCAGAGACAGTGAGAGATGTGTCAGGGCTGGGGAACAACACACAAGCTATAAGATTAATTGACACTTAGGAATCAGATTGTGATGAATAGATCTCAGCTTCCCGAGGAGATCCATCTTCTTTAGGGTGCATTTAGGGCTCGGGCTGCCTTTAATATATGCAATGAAGCATCTTTACCTTGCATATGATACTGCTGCTAACCCCATGGCATGACATCCTCACTGTGTATGGCTGGCTGGTGATAGGATATTTTACAGTCCACCGGGTAGTGGTATCTTGCTTTTTTAGGCACTTTTAAAAGCACTAAAGCTCAGTGTACATGAATCCAGTGGCCAACAGCCTAAGGGCTTCTGAACCTCCGCAGGGGCCAAAGTTTCTCTCTTTTCTTTCCTACTCTTCAACACGGATGTATTTCATTTCAAGTGTAAGAGACGTTGTCACCCTCAGGCAAAGTGCCCCCTCCCCAAAGTACTTTTTAATCAGGCTGTTTCCGATGGTCTCCTCTCAGTTCCACCCTCAAAGCCCTGCAGATGCTGCGGTGGAAGCGATTACAGTTTCACCAGTTGCACAAGGCAGGCAGGAGGGGCCGGGTTCAGCATCGGGAAAAAGGACACAGGGTACGGCTGTTAAGGAGAAGACAAAAATCCACATGGATTCAGAGCCGTGCAGAGAGGGGAGCCTGCGGGAATAAAGCCGGGGGGGAGGCTGGCGTGGGGCGCACCTTGGTGACCCGCCCTGGCATCCTCAGCACTTGTCCAAGGCCCTTTGACACATCCTTTGTGTCTTTGGAGCTGTCCCCAGCCCTCCGTGACTGTGAAGTCGTGGAGAAAGGAGGAGGGAACCACACTGGTGCCATCTGCCTCTCTCCGCAGGGACACAGCGGCTTCTCCCATCCTCTCCCAGCTCTGCACCAATTACTTATTCCGCTGTGTACTTTCCTGTAACTACCCCTTTGAAAAACAAATAAGCGGTTGAAAACAAACACATTTAGCCAGGCGTTTACATGGCACTTGACAAACACAGATTACAGCCTGTTCCTGCCCCCAAAGACTTTACAGTCTCAGGAAGGCAACACAAACATAAACCAGCAGATCCTGGGAGGAAGAGCTGAGGCAGCTGATGGTGATGAAGGAGAGAGGATGGGAAGGGAGAAGAGAGGTTCCTGCTGGCGTTTGGGAAATGCCGGGATGGAGACCATGCCAGCCCAGCCTGTGCAATACTGGCTCCCTCAGCACCAGCACCTCACCCCAGCAGTGCCTCAGCAGCTTTAAAGCACTCGGGTTTTGAGGCATTTTTAATTGTTTGCTCGGATATTTTCAAGTGTGTTAAGGTGATTTGACTTTCCTTGGTCCTCGCTGTGGCATCGCCCTCCGAGGGACACGCCAGCGTCCTTTCCTGCCCCGGGGAGGGAACAGCAGGAACTCGATGCCCTGGAGAAACAGAGGGCAGGAAATGCCCAGGAGTGACTCCAGAGCAGGCTGGAAACAGCCTCCCCTCGGCGCTCACCGTGCGAACCCAAGGGGGTCTCTCCACACGCAGGGATTGCTGCGGAACGGGGACGGTGCATCCCCAGCATATATTTTCTTTTTTAATAACCTTGTGCTTTAAAATCCAGCGGTGACAGGGAGGGAGGAGAAGGGGATAGAGCATTTCAGCATTAACACTGCTCTTCTGTTCGTAATAACATGCTGGTACTTTTAGGAGTGTCTCGGAGCTTAAGGGGTCAAAGGTGAAGTTATCTTTCAAGAACAGCACTAACACTACAGAGCTACTTAATGCGGGCTGGGAATAATGCAGGGCTGCCAGTTTAACCGGACAATGTTGTACTGGGCTGGTTTCATCCTGCCTGCGTTGGATTGTAGTGTTTTCCCATTGAGTTGGGGCTTTAGGATTTTTTTCCCCCCCTCTTCCTTTCTTCACTCCTCTCCCTCCCCCCTTCGCTTATACCCAGTTAGCATCTCTGTGCTGGGCTGGTGCAGCCATGGCTCCTTCTGCTGCCAGGAGAAGCACCGGGCTCTCCTGCAGTGGTGGCTGGGCTTGCAGTGCCCTTTGCCAGCTCCTGGAGTGCCAGGGGATGCCCGGAGCACAGCACTTGCTCGGGACATGTGTGCTCTCATCATTCCCATTCCTGCTGCATCTTTTCCTCTCCCAGCTGCCTGTGCAGTGACAGGAGAGCAAAGGCAATTGCTGCTGCGAGGGCTTTGGTGCAGGAGGGAAGCTCTGCAAGTCTTTCCCTATTTATCATTTTACTCTTGTTGATCATGGCATGATGCACAGAATGCCTCCAGCGGGTCTCCTTCCCTCTCCTCCAGCCTAGGTGAGGCTGGTGGCTGTGAGCTGACTCCTCCAGAGGTGTCCCAGAGTGCTGCTCTGGGCAAGAAGCTGGAATTTTGCCCTTCTCTCTAGCTATGGAGGATTCATCTGCATCAGGCATTGCTGCCTTGGCAGACTGAGGAGCTGCTTTTGTAACCAGCCCCATGTTTCTCAGGGCTGGGGCAAGGCAAAATCTTTTGGAAATATTTCCATCTCCCTGCCTAGGACACGAAAGAAATGAAGAAAAAACCCAATGGTGCTGCTTTCCTCTTACAATACTCCTTTTCTCATTTTTATTTTGCACCTGGGCAGCGCAGGGCAGGTCGTAGGAAGTGCCACGCTGTGACACAGCCTGGATGGAGTGGAATTTGTTAAGATGGATGAGGCTTTCCATGAGAAACAAGGGCTCTGTTTTCAAACTTAGGGCCATATTTAAACCTGCAGGCTCTGGACAGTGGAAAATAAGCTGTTCCTTGAGCTAGAGTTTGCCACAGGCACTGAAATTTCCTTGGCTGGTGCCAGCACCTGGCAAAGCAGACTGGTCATGGCTGGGAGAGGTGAGGGCTGGTGGGGAATGTCAGCATGTCATGAGAGCATGAGCAAGGATTCACAGCAGAACTTTACACTTGTTTTACCCTAAAAAAATACTAGAGCTCCTATTTCTACAGCTGTTCTGTATTATTTTTAGACTGGCTCCTAAGGAAGTGTGGCTTAGGTGATTGCACTCCTTGTGCTCAGCTGAGAGTGGTTGTGGAGCCTTTCCTATTCCCTGCTCAGCTCGGGGCTTTGCTCCACTGGGCTGTGATTGAAGGAGTCAGATCTCAGTGATTTTAACTACACATTTCATAAAGGCTGGCGAGCAGGTAGAGGAAAGAGACCTGCACAGTGAAAGACCCCACAGAGCAGGGCTGCACTGTGGATCCTGGCAGTGTGAAACAGCAGAGCACCCACCTAAGGAAGGAGATCCTAAACCCCAGCAGAAAATACAGCCACGTTATGAAATATTAGGCACCAGAGAACCTACTCCTGCCTAAGGTTCCTCTAAGTGCAGTGACTGATGTCTGGAACAGGATGGTGTCAGAAGCTTCTCCCGTGGTCAGGACATTCCCATCTGTCTCCCTTCTGGATTCTTTAGTGCCTGCTAAAGGGTTGAACCCACAAAATGCCTTGGATAAAATGCCAGGCAATGAGACATGACGCAGAGGAAATCAGGCTTCATTAGTCCTCCTGTTGGAGGCATTACTTTCCTGAGCCAGCGGGATAATGTCTGTTCAGCAGGTGACCACCACCTTGGGGCCCATCTTGGCCGGCCTTCAAGCGTAGCCCTCTGCCCTGCGATCCAGATGTGACCCAAGACACACGGTGAGAACAGTCCTGGGACTGCTGGAGGGGGTGTAAAGCCAACAGTGCTGAGAGTAAAAGCAGTTGGCACAACCTTCGGCGTCCTGGAGCAGCAAGGGAGGCGTTGGCTGATTTATTACTCAGCAGTTTGGCTTTGTATGCTCTGAAACCACCTCCTTTCCCCTTGTTCTGTTGGCTTCCTCACAAGAAAACGAGACCAAATCCTGGGAAGGTACCCAGCTGCCACGATCCCGAAGTGTGGGCAGCACCAGTGGGCTGAGTTTTACTGGAAAGCTGGGGTTTTGCTCCTTCAGACTCCCTGTGTTAGAAAGCAGGGTAGCCAGACAAATATTTGCTCACTGACTCCCTTCCTCCTCCTCGCTGCGCAGCAGGGATTGTGTGGTTTTGATTTCAGTGTATTTTGGGAACGTGCCTTTCCCGCTGGCACCCCGCAGCAGCATCCCGAAGCCGAGAGGCTGTGAGCAGTCAGAGAGCTCTGCTGCACGGCGCTGAACACGCGGTGCTGGGGGACGAGCGGCTGCAGGCGGCTGGAAAGGTCCCCCGCAGCAGCCAGGCTGCAGTGGCAGGATATTGCTCCCAGGTGGGGGAAGGAACGGAGGAAAATATCCCGGGGTTTAAAGCTCTGAGCCTCCAAACTGCCCGCTTGATGTGAGAGCAGCACGTGGCAGGCCTGCAGAGCTGCCCCTCTCTTCTCCTCCTGCCCAGGTTTGTAGATGTTCCCTTCCTGCCCAGTGCCAAATTTCTGCAGTGACAGCTAAGGGATTGGGCGTGTGGCATCTGCTGGAATCTGGTTGGGATGACACTGCCCTGAAGGAAGCACAATACCCACACAGCACCCACGTCCATCGGGCAAGGATGTCCGTCCGGTGTGTCCTCATGTGGCAGCAGTGATTCCCTGCAAGGGAATTTCCTTGTTTCCCTGGGGTCAACATGGAAATACCATCCCCATTCCTCACCAGAAGGCCTTTGTCAGCCTCAGGGTGCTTAGCCAAAGGCTCAAGGTCAGACTCATTTTTCCGTTGTGTGCCTATGCATTGGGATTTTCAAAAGCCCCAGGGCTCAGCCTTGCTCTGGGCTGTGGTATCTCCTTGATGCAATAAATGCCATTAAAAGAGAAGAGAAGCACGTTTGGGAAGAGGCTCTGGCTGCTCCCAGATGATGCTGCAAGCACAGCAGGCTCACCAGGTCCTCATGGAGCTCCACAGGATGGGCAGCTTTTCCAAGGAGGAGGAAGAGACTTTGGCTGTTGTGCCTGATGCTGCTGAGAGAGATCAAATCTCCTCACACAGCTGCAGTTTGGATAATCCCTCTGGTGCTTCCTCCTACCTGCAGCTGCTTTTAATGAGCCAAGGCGACAGTAAACTACATAATGAAGGGCAAACTCTAATTGAGGCTTGATCTTTACTTTGCCAGACTCTGTTTTGTGTGAACCCAAGGCCAGGCCGTGCCTGCTCTGCCTCATGTGCTTGTCCTTGCCTTGGGATGAGAGGAGACCCTGCCTCAGGAGGGCCCGTGGCAGCACTGAGCCGCTTAAGGCAGATTAGGATCTTCATTCTTCAGAGAATGATCTTCTGATCTCCTTCCCTCCCTGCCAGTCAGCAGCAGCTCTGCATCCCCACATCTCAGCTTTTAGTGGAGATGACAGCTGAGATGTGCTGGCAGGGGAGCTGTAAAACCCATGGTTTGAGACGCACATCAGGAATGAAAGTCATGCTCCCAAATCCCAAGGTCCTCGGGTGCCATGTGGTGCTGGTGACCCTCAGCCGTGAGTCAGAGGTGGTGGATGGTGGATTTTGCCGTCCCAGCAGGGCGCCAGCCTGGCTGAGTTACCCCCTCCACCAGCCTGGGGATCACCCATCCTGCTCCTCGTTTTTTTGGAGGTGCCTTCCATACCAGGGACGAGCAGAAAGATCAGGCCTTCGGCCAAGGAGTGAGTGGCTGGGACTGCAGCTGAGGGCTGGGAGTTCCTGCTGTGTGCACCAGCCCTCTCTGGTGGCATCTTAACTCTGTGGAGCTCAGTGGAGCAAAACTGGCACATGTGGAATAGGAAAATGGCAGAACTTTATGGAGACAGGGGAGTGCAAATCAATGAAAAGGATCTTGATGGAAAAAGGAAGAAGTTTTAGTGAGCAAATGCAGCATGAAGTGCTCTGTAGGAAGACCACAGCACGTGGCTGGGATGTTGCTGTTCACATCCCTGGAGGGCTCTGGCTGGCTTTGGCCTGTGAGGAGCGGCTGAGGGAGCTGGGGGGGCTCAGGGGGCACCTTCTCACTTGGACAACTCCCTGACAGCAGGTTGATCTCTTCTTCTGAGCAAAAGGGACAGGGCAAGAAGGAACTACCAGGAGAGGTTTAGATTGGATAGTAAGAAAAATTTCTTCACAGAAAGTGTGGTCTGGCCCTGGCACAGGCTGCCCAGGCAAGTGGTGGAGTCACCATCCCTGGAGGTATTTAAAAGACATGTAGACATGGTGCTTAGGGACGTGGTGTCAGTGCTGGATTAACAGTTGGACTGAATGATCTGAGAGATCTCTTCCAACCCTGATGATTCTGAGATTTTTCACCTCTTTTCTGAGCTACAGACCAGCACACTGGTATCTGCACAAACCCACTCTGGGCCTGGAGAGGTTTGGGGTTGAGAGGGCAGAGGGCTGTGATGACATTTAAAGCTGTCCCCAGCTGCTGGGGGGACGTGACCATCATTCTTGTGTCCTGGCAGCTGTTGGGTCCTCGCTGTGAACCCAAAGCAAGATAAATAGGCTGCTTACCCCATCCCTGCCCTGCTTGGATCACAACTTTTGATTTTGTCATAAAGCTGCTTGACTTGATTGAGAGCACCATAATCATGATACTTACTGAGGAGGTTTCATCCAGCATTCTGAAATTGAGGTCCAACGATCCCCATTAATGAGCCTTTTATTGCGCTCATCTGGCTGCTGCAGGAATGTTCCTGTGGCTGCCGCTGGAGCTGCCACATCACTGCACCTCATTTACCCCGGCACAGCCCTGCAGGGCCCCAGAAACCTCTGGAGCCTGGGGTCTGCACGTCCTGGGCACAGGTCTCTGTCTCCCTTTGTGGAGCTCCTCATGGGAGACGGAGTTACGAGGTGGGAAAAACTCCCAGGACTTCCCCAGGGAAGGATGCTGTGGGTGTTTCTGTCACTGCACTAGCTGGATTAACATGTATTTTAAAAAAGAAAAGAAGAAAACAGTCTTGTCACTCCTGGTAAGTCGCAGATACCCTCACTCTCCTTACAAGCTGGCAGCAGCAAGGCTGGGGTTTAATTTCGAGGCTGCTGTGCTGGATGTTTAGGACCCTAATGAATCTCCTTTGTTTTATAAACTATCCAGGACATTTTTGTATTCCTGCTGCTAGTCCTCTCAGCTCCGCAGGGACTGCACACAAGAAAAGTATCTCCTGTTCAGCAAGTTAATTTTTTTGTCCCTTTAATCCTCCTCCACCACAGTGGGGTGGCATCTCGGTGCACATCACCCCGCTGGGCACACGGGAGCCACCATGGCGGGGTCCCATGTGCCATCGAGGACCAGGGACCCAAAACACAAACATGGGGGTAGTGAGGTGGATGGTGAGCAGAGATGGGAGCTGCTGTGGAGGGACAGCTGTCATCAGGAGAGTGTGTGAACCTGTGCCTGATTCTGAGGAGAAAAAGCAAACAAAGAGGAAAGAACGTAAAGTGAGGGAGGAACGGCTTTCCTTTGCTGCACATGTTGTTTGGCTGGAGGCTGAGGGAGGTGGTGGGGATGGTTCAAGTTCCCTCCCAGCACCTTGGGTGCAGCAGCATGGACTGAGGGTCCCTGCTCAGCCACAGCAGCTCTGGAGGGTGCTGGATGGAATTTTGCAGTTCCTCCAGCAGCTCCTGATCAGGGCTGACACAGTGGTGTGGCGTGTCCGTCTGTCCGGTCTGTTTTCTGAGCTCATCCCTGTGGCACTTGGCAGTTCCCCCTTGGTTGGAACCTGGGTCTGGGTGAGGGATCAGCTTTTGTGCTTTCACTGACCTTGGAGTTGTGTTGATTATGAGCCGTGTGCAAAAAAGCCCCAGATGTGCTTGTGCAAAAAGGCCCCAAATGTGTCTGTGCTTGTGCCCCAGCTCTCCTCTGCGTTTCTCCTATGGTTGCCAGGTCCAAACCAAAGCTGGGTGAAGCTCTGGAGAGGCTCCTTGTCCACAGCATTTGGCTCAGCCCCCTTGCAAAGAGAGCTCTGGACCAAACTGAGACCTCACACTTGTCTGACAGGCCCTCGCGGTGGCCTTGTCCGTGGTCACGGACCCTGAGCTTTGGTAAATGCCCATTTTCACTCCTCTGGTTCCATCCTTTCCTCACCCTGTCCTTGAGGGATTGCAGGGTAAAGCCCAACTCAGCCCTTTTAGGATCAGGGTGCAACATAACCCCGGATCCAGCTGGCAGGAAGGACACCACAGAGCAGAGGGTGACACAGAGGCTGTCGAGAGGCTGCACACAAAACCTGCCAGCTCCCCATGGGACACAGGACACACGGACACACCTCTGGGATGACCACGCTCCTGGCTGGCATCTTTGCCCAGACATGCACTGTACCAGCCACCGTGACAGCCTGACAGCCATGTGGCATTATAATAGGATTTGCTCCATGTCTATAAACTGTTATCCTAAATATCATCCCAAATCCTTTGATGCCCAGTGACAACCTGTCTCTTTAAATCTTTTCCCCCCTCCTGAATAAAGCAGCATGCTCTGAAATCATTGGGAATTCCACGTATCCGCCATATAATTGGATTATATTTTTTATGTCTGCTAAAATAATGATATAGTTACATCTTACTCTAACAATGAAGCGACTCGGGCCGGAGCAGGGACTCACCGTGGCTGTGTTTTAAATAACGCTGCCAAGCTGGTTGGGATTATCAGCAAAAGAACTTGTTAGCCTCTTGGAGAGCAGATGCTTAATTAGAGCTGGGGGACACAGATGGGTGCCTAATAAGGGGGAAAGACCCATTTTGGTCTTTGAAAAGTGCTGGGGCCAGTTGAGATGGCTTTTACAGCCTTTTAGTTAACTATTTGCCCAGCTACTGCTGCTCTACCCTCCAGTTAGGAGCCCTAGGTCCAACTCCACCATCATCTTTGATGGTGGATATCAGATATTAGAAAAGATGAATGTCAGGCTGAGGTTGTCACTGAAATCCTCCAAAATCATTGGGAAAAATAAGACTCCCTAACACAGTCTTTATAATGTTAGAGAGTAAGGCATTACTTTACCCTTGGCCAAGACGTGTGGCTGACAAAGTGCCTTTCACTGTCCACAAAACTTTTTCACTTATGCATACATTTTTATCAAACAACAAAATTAATGTTCATTGGTTCTAAGTTACATCATCCACTTCATTAATCAATTAGTATTCTATCCTCTATTGGTTATTGATTTCTCACTCTTCATGCTAATATGGTCCTGATCTTTAGTCCTTTTGTCCCCTTTTGCTCAGATGGGGAGTCTGCAACCTTCAAGGCCTTCATCTCCTCTATACCTTCTGGTTATTCCCACATCCTTGAAGGTTCATAAATTTAAGATCTCAGATGTCCAATCTTCAGTTCCCCTTGGCTTTGTTGACTGAAGCTTGTAAGGGTTAGTTTTAACCAACTTAAAGTTCTGGTGATTTAATGATCAAAGTAACAGTAGGAGTCTGTGGAGAAACTTAACTAGTGCTGGCAAAAGTGGGCACTGCTTACAATTAATTAAAACAACTAATTAAAAATTAGTTAGGAAAGTGACATCATTTCCAACAAGGTCACGTTCAAATACTGCATTTTGTGTTTCCAGAAGCCTATTAATGTTTTGGGAATAAGTTTCCCAAAGGCCACAGGCAATGGGTTATGGTTGGGACATGACAGAGGTGAAGGGATCCCTGTGGGAGTGGGAAGAGAACATTTTAAGACTAAACAAGGAGGCTTTTTCTTTCATCTAATTTGGTTACTCCTATAGAGAATAGATACAAGAAGCAAAATTATAATCTTGCCAAAATTTGAGTGACAGAACTGAGTTGTTTTCATGATGGTGGGAGACAGGACTTGTAATGCTTCGGATGCATAATCCATATTTCTGCCTCTTTATGTTCAGTTTGGGTCTCTGGTTTCAGCTTGCCTGCAGAGGGTGGACGTTTCTGGTGTTTGGGGCCACCAGTGGTTGAATTCCCTCAGCTCAGTTGATTTCTCCTCGCTCCCTTTGGCCTCCCGTGAGAGCAAGGCCTCTCCCTGTTTCTGATTGCTGGGCAGGACCAGTGGCCAGCACAGGGATCCTCCAGCTGGGACATTGCTGGCCTGGGCTGCAGGAGCCCTTGGCACTCCCATCAGTGGGGTGGTGGTTGCTCTGCGTCTCCAAAAACCAAACTCCTTTTCTTCTGGGATGAGTCCAAGTGGAGATAGTCAAAATCCAGGGTTTAGCTATGGGAATGGTGGTCAAATAACTTGGGATCCTGATGTTTCAGCCATCCAGCATCTCAAACATTCCCTCTAACCCTGCTCTTTTGGAAGCTCGGGGTGGTTTGTGTGGCTGTTTGGACAGGGCGAGGATCCCAAATTAGACGTCTTAAATAACTGGCGTGAACAAACACCGACAGAGAGCCCCTCTTTGTGCCATCCATCCTGCTTCACGTCAGGAGGGAGCAGATGGGTGAAGCAGACCAATGAAGACTGGTAGGATGAGAGGTGTGAAGTGACAACAGGGTGACAAAGTGTCACTGGCCTGGCTATACTGGAGGAGAGCAGGGGAAGATCTGTCCCAGCCCAAATAACTCAGTTTTACTCTGTTTTAGTTGGTACCCTCTTAGAGCAACAAATTGCTCCTTTATTCCTGTCTTGCTTAGAAATAGAGTAAAACTTCCCTCTTCTACAGATAAATTTATGTTTAAATCCTTCAAAAAGGTTTGCAGAATTTAGAGCATGTAACGTCAGCATTTTGGAAAATGTTAGCCCAGGTTTTCCTGCCTTTTAGAGTAACTTGACAAGTCTGATATCTGTGCAAGGGTCTAAATTTTGCTCAGGCCTTGATTGAGAGGCGAGGAGTGACTTTTGGCTCTCTAGTGAGCAATCTGGAAACACAGAAATAAAATCCTCAAAGCACTTTTATCTGTATGTGTTTCAAAACTAGGGCTTTAGGAATCACAAAAAGTAAAATAAAATCAAAACATGTTTTCAGGATTTTGTAGTACAAATTACCCTATTAAAAAGTACCCTGTTTATACAAGTTTAAAAAAAAAAGACATCACCGGTTTGAGGGAAGAAGTGAGGAAAGTATTCAGCAGTGAGTGATCTTCACTGAATACATTTTCTCTGGGCCATTGTAACTGCAGGAACTTATCAAAAGAAATGGTTATTTTGATCATAAATGTAGTGGGTGGCAGGATTTTCTTGGCATTTATTTGGCTTTAAGATGAACAAATTTTTCCAGTGGAAAAAAACAAACAACAAAAGCCCAAACCCAGAAAGGTAGATAATTAGCGTGCAGTAGTTAATGGAGAATTTCAAAGTAAATGAGCAGAGCACATCCCTTCATTCTGAAAGGCGTTTGCATCAGCCAAACACATTTTCCCTTTCTGAAAATGAATTTTCCTGCCTAATTCTCACTTTGGTGATTCTCCCCAGAGAATCCCGCAGATGTAGCTGGCCGGTCACTCTGCCTCTCCGGCGCGGTTCTGTAGGGCTGCTTTGCAGAACCAAGCACTGGGTGACTCCCACCAGGCTGAGGGGATGCTCAGTTTGCCCAAATGCCGATCGCTTTTGCTGCACCAAACCCACGGAACAAGGTGATTTCCCTACCAACAGGATAATATAAAATGGTTACTTAGTTAATCGGGGGCATTTTGCAAAGCTAGATTTGGCAGAGGAGTTTTGTTTCCTGTGGTTAACGCATGACAAGGAGGAAATTCCGTTTTTATGTGCCTGAAAAGCGCTGTTACGTTGCAGACTTTGCGTCTGGAAAGACTGGTTTCGTTGATGGCCTTGGGATGAGGGTCGCTTTGCATCTGTATTCAGACCCATCTGTTTCTTCGGACGGAGGTTTTCTGTTCATTGTCCCCACGAAGACCCGTGCTCCGGAGCTGACCCCCCGGGTCCTCCCCAGACACAGCCCCCGGCGCGGGCTGGCTCCAGCCTTTGTCATGGACTTGCCTGGCATTGGGAGCACAATGGCCCGAACGGGGCTCTTCTCCCTGCGAGCTGCGCGCTGAACTGCCCCTCGGGCTTCTGAAAAGCCGCTTTATCTCCCAGCAGCCCGATTTCCTCTGCCCCGCGGTCCTCCCCCCACGGCACCTACAAGGACAAGCAGGCGGAACAGGGTCATCAACCCCCGCACAGCCCAAGGGCTGGTCGCCTTTATGCTGTTGACTTTTCAGTGTATAAATAGCAGAACAATGGAGTCGGAGTTATTTTTATCTATCGCCCTTAACATCACAAGAGTCTGGGAGCGCAATCGGGGCTGGTCTCACTGGAGAAGTGGAAATTTCAGGGCTGGCCCTGCTCGGATGGGCTCGTTGCGTCAGGGTTGTGATGGGAAAAGGGGGATTTTGGGGCAGTGCTGCGGAATGAAAGCCGTAATTGGCATTAAAATGCCTCCCAAGGTGGTACTGCTGGGCATTAAAAAGCATATTGTCTTTAAGCATGGGAACGATTAAATCTTGGGTATCTGTGTTTTTCTTCCTGGGTATCTTGGGTGGAGAAAGAGAGAAACCTCTGCAGCAAATGCTGAATGCTCTGGCAAATAAGCCCTACCTATTTCCTATATTTGCTGGCAGTCGTGAGTGCTTAGAATCACGGCTTGTTTTATCAGCTCAAGCACAAATTGTGCAAATATTATCACGAAGACACAGGAACCGTGCCCGAGCTGCCTGCAGCAGAAATGAGTCCGGGCCCCGGGTCAGGAAGCCACCCAAGCAGCAGGATCCCCCTGGGCACACTGAAATCTGGTTTCTCTGAGTCACATCTGGCTGGGCTGGAGGACAACACCTGCACCAGCTCGGGAGCCTCCAGCAGAAGCCTCTCCTGGGAAGGAGGATAGACAACGTGCCTTTGGAAGGGTCCAGCCAGGGCCAGCCCCCACTCTGTGGTCAGTGTGGGCAGCTCTCCTGTACACTGCACTGCCAGGGCAAAGGTGGGATGAACTCATCTCCACTTTGGAGTTAAATCCTCTGTTAGATGAATCCTTACTCCTCTTCCTCCCTGTTGCAAGGAAAATGCTGCAAAGCTTCATCCTAATGGGCTCTTGCTCTTTGAGACCCTCCTTGCTCGCACTGGTGGGGCTGAGTTGTCTCTTCTCCTGCTTCTCCCCATGGGAGTCCGGCCCCAGGAGCAGGTGGGAAGGAGCTGAGGGGTTGTGTGGAGGAGGAGGGCACAGCACAACGGGAATGATCCCTGCAGGGCTGCTGGAGGCCAGGCTTTGTCTCCTGATTGTTCCCCAGGCATGGACTAAGTTTCTCTGCCTGAAATGCAAGCAGGAGATGGAAATGTCCCTTCAGCTGACCCTGAGCACGAAAATTGTGTTTGAGGGCAGTATAAGCCAGGTGGAAGAAAACAACCAACCAACCAAAAAAACCCCAAACCCAAGGATGTCAAGGTGGGTGTGGGACAAACATTCCCATAGTCCTACAAGGACTGCTCCCCAGGTGCTCTGAGCAGAGAAGCTGCTGTGCCTCTGCCTTCTCTGCCTAGGGCCAGGCTCCAGAGCCACAGCTGGTCCTTCAGGGAGCTCAGTTGTTGGAACAGACTCCAGGGGAAGAGGTTGTTTCCATTCACCTGAAGTTTTTAATAGAATTGCACTGAGCTCAGCAAAATCTTTTGTCAAAATGGTTGGCAAAACTTTTCTCTGAAGGGAGGAGGAACATCTGTTCTGACATTCTTAGCACACTCCAGATTTTTTTTCTTTACAGTCAGATTTTAAATTTATTGTAGTTATGTTTAAAAGGCTTGCAAAGGCTCTCATTAGCAATACTATTTGCTGTTTGCTGTCCTCTCCAGTTTTAAATTCTGTTTTACACACAAAACTATGCCTTTGGCTTTTGTCTCCGTCTGAGCATTTTTGGTGGCACAGAGAAGCACCTTCCTGACCAGACCAGCTGATGCTGCTGGGTTACTCCTGCTTTTCTTGGAATAAATAGGAGGGGAAAAAAAAAAAAGGCCTTTGGTAGCTTAACATAAAAATGTAAAACCATAGAAGCTTCCTGGACGATTAAAAATGTCAAGTATCTGTTGACTCCTGAACTATTTCCTCACTCTTAGAGAACACTGGGGCTGCTGCAGTGGATCCTTTCAGCTGCTGACTGCTGTGGGCAGGGATCCTGCAGCCAGGGCTGAGGTCACATCCACCCTGTGCACTTGGTCACTTGCGGCCACCTTGCCCCCTGCACTTTGTGTTGTGTCCTCTGTGAGCTCAGGCCCCAGCCCTGCTGATTCCACAGCTCTTAGGGAGCTGCAGCCCCTGGTCCAACACTGCAGCAGAGGCACTTTGGTGTCCTCTCCATCTCAGCCTCCCCAGAGGCTTCTGCACGAGCAGCAAGCCAGAAGAAGCCAACGTGATTTCACATCACTGAAGGAGGCTGAAAACATGAACTGGGCTTTTTCATGCCATGAAACTGCACTTTCCCAGAAGATCCCCCTCTTTGCAGTTGTCTGGGTGTTGCAACAGCATCTGTGCAAACCACATTTCTGATTATGCTTTCAAGGACACTTTAATTTTCGTCATCTCTGGGATCCACTGCCAGAACTCCTGCTAATGCTTTAGATTGCCAGATGAGCATCGCTCCGTGCTTTCACTGCTCTCTGAAAATAACATCTTAAACCACATTTGCTGAAGCTGCTCTTCAACAGCTCCTCGAATGCCACTGGGCCCGTCCCCTCTGGAGCAACGTGGTGATGACACAGAGCCTGGCACTGCTGTGGTGCCAAAGGGGCTGTCCTGGCAGGGTGGGTCCCAAAAGGGCTCTCCTGGCAGGGTGGGTCCCAAAAGGGCTGTCCTGGCAGGGTGGGTCCCAGCTCCAGGGCTGCTGACAGGGGTGAGATGCACCCTGATAGAGGAGCCCTCCCTGAGGTGAAGTGTTTGGCCCATGAGGTGCTCAGCTCGAGGTGCTCAGCTCAGGTGTGAGCAGCTGAGGGTTGTGCACTGGGGAGTTCCCAAGTCCTGTGTCCACAGGATTGTGGGCACTTCTAAATATCATCCTACATGGATTGCTTTGATAGAAATAAACTTGGCTCTTGGTGGCCCCCATGTTGGGACTGTGACCTAGCTGCTGGTTTCAGACACCCCAGCTGGAGCAAGGGGAGTGATGGAGCTTCCCAAGACAACATCCTCATGTCAGGTTTTGCCCCCACAGTGGGTGGGTCCCCATGGAACACAGTAAATGCTGGGGGAGCAGCATTTTTCTGCTGGCGCAGGTGAGATGCCCAGAGCAGGGAGGTCCGTGACACCGTGGTTGCCCCAGAACACTTTCCCCAGCCCCAGCATGTGGGGCTGGGTGCTCAGGAGGAACATCCATCCATCCCTGCTGCCACCCAGTCCAGTGTGCCACTCCCCTTTTAACAGAGGACACCATTGCAAGCGTTTGTGCAGAGCTCAGGTTAACTGGCAGGGAGTGTCCTGGCAGAGCAGAGGTCCGGAGAGATGCAAAGTTAATGTGTAATCAAACAGACAAGATAAGTGAACTGCATGTGCTTTCCTTGCATCCTTCTCTGCAGTGGTTCCGAGATTTAATTACCAGCTCTAAAGCACTTAAAGATTTTCAGGTGGAAACTACTACATAGAGGAAGGAGAGAGCACAAAAGCAGCCTACATAATTAAGTGCTGCTTTTTTAATTTAATTTTCTCCTTCATTTGATCCTCTCCTAGAATCTTGGAAGTAACAGTCTCAATACCAGCTGTGTTCTTTTGCATTCACATTCGTGTTGCATTCACACGATGATCACAACAAGAGGAGAAAACAATAGTTCAGGAGATCTCTGTGATGGAGTCCGTGAGAGAAGGGGTCTGTGCTGGGCTGCTGGTGGCCGTGTCCTGTGACAGTGTCACGGTGAAGGTGCCCACTCAGATTTTGGAGGGACACTCTCTTTTTGAAATAAGACCATGAAGGGTGCAGCCCCTCAGCTACAAAACTGGGATTTTGGAAGGAATTTCACATACCAGTGCACTAAAAAGGGTTTGCCAATAAAACACGATAAATAATTTGCATTTGGTAATCCAGATGAGAGCTGTAAAGAGAAAATACAAATGGGTTAAGCTGTAAATTACTGCTGTTCCTCTCTTCCCTCTCTCCCTATTCCCTTGGAAATTAGCCAGTTGCTCTCTGGAATCACTAATTCTTACAAGCTGCCTGTGCCAGTCTAGCATCAGAAAAACAAGGAGGTTTATTTAGTATTTGTTTCTTTGTTTAACTGTCCCTGCTTTCCAAATATTTTTAAACGAGAAAAAGTTACAGACATTCGAAGAGACAGAGGGATTCCGTGCATGGCGCCTCTTTCACAACCCCAAAATAGAAAAGTGAGAGTGTAATAGGTTGGGTTGTTGTGATTGTTTGTCAGAAACCACCACAGGACAAGGCAGGGGAGCTGGGGTGATGCTTGGGTTCTTACAAACCTGCTCTCCATAGTGCTTCTCAGTGCTTTAGGACATTCAATACCAGGCCTGGTACCTGGGCCCTCTCTGGGCCTCCCCAGAGAGGCGCTGTGGACTCTGGCAGTAGCTGGGAGCTCTGTTTTGGTTCAGGTCAGATTCACGTGACTTGGGGTGTATGTTTGTAGTCACAAATCCTGACTAAGAGGTGTAACTTTGAGATGGAGGCGACGCAGCTGCGTTGAGCAGACAGACCTGTGAGCCGGGTTTTGCAGAGTCAGTCCAACGTCAGCAGGTTGGCCAGGAACAGGGGAGGGGCAGCAGGGGCACGGGGAGGTTGGAAATGTTCTTCTGCATCTCTCTGGGCATGGTGGGTTGCGATGGAAAGGGAACTGGGAGTAACCAAGTACCAGGAAATGTTCCCTTCTCATTTTGTAGAGTCACAGAATGGTTTGGGTTGGAAGGACCTTAAAGCTCAGCCGGTTCCAACCCTCACTGCCAGTCCAGAGGAGGCCATAAGGATGATTAGAGGGGTGGAGCATGGGAATTAAAAATTCCCCACTGGAATGAAAAGGACCAGAACTCAGATATATCCCTGGGTGTGAACCCTTTGAGGCTTCCTGTCTCATCCGTCTTCGGGGTACAGAGATCTGAACACATGAACATGATCACATAGTGGTTTCTCAGGGGTATGAGACCAGTAGAGTTGTGTGCAGAGAATTAGTGCTAATTAAGAGTAATAAGAGAGAAGAAAAGCAGGGAGCAGGTTGGATTTTCTGCTGATTCCATATGTGACAACACAATTTCTGCAGCTCCAGCTGTGGCTCCTCTGACAAACACATCTGCCTGGGGTCAGACCTGTGGAAGGTGAAGCCACCCAGGTTCCCTCCACCCATTTTGTGTATTCCAACTAAATATTGCTTCCCAACTGTGGCACATCCGTGTTCAGTAAGATTAGCAGCATGGTTATTGGTTTAAACTCAAGGATATTGGAAGTCACTGGAACGCTTTGGCTCCAAGGTTTGGGTTGCTCCAAGGTTTGGGCTCCGAATGCCTCCATCCTCACCCATCTCACTGCCTCCAAGGCAGGTGCTCCCACCCCAAACCCTCAGGGACGGGAGGCACAGGCTCAGGGCTTCCCCAACACTGCTCTGAGGGCTGGAGAAATGCTGCCTGGAAGAAAGAGGGAAGCTCACCATTTCAGGTGGATATTCTGAAGGTCAATGTCACGTTTTGCTGATCAGAGAAAGCCTCAGAGGAGAGACAGGTGTGGCTGCAGCCATTCCCCATCGGAACCAAACCTACCAGCAGACACGTGTGTCCCTCTGATCATTTCTGAGCTGTAAAGTGGTTCTGATGGTGGGGTTTTCCTCCTTTTCTCCTCTCTTTTCCTTCTTTTTTTCCCCTTCCTTTTTGCAGTGAAATACAGAGATCTGGGACTGTGTCCATATGGAATTGAAACCTGCTGGGAGCTGGAGGGGAGGGGAGCAGGTCCTGCTGGAAGCCCAGACCTGCACTGGCAGCTCTGGGCTGGCACAGAGCAGATCCCCCCTTGGCCATCCCCATCCTCCTTGGAGCTAAGGAGGAACACGCTTTTTTACCCACAGCTCTCATTTTCTTGCATTTATTTGCACTTTTTTCTTTTTTTTTTTTTTTTTTTAAAAGCTGAGATCCACAGGATGAGAAAATGGCTCTTCTCTCCTTTTTTCCTCCCTCTCCTTTCTCGACTCGCTGAGCCAGCTGGGGCAATGCCACAATTCAAGGCGTCTGGAGACAGAATCCAGCTCGCTGCCTTGTGATCTGCATGTCAAGGTGAAACTGCAATAAGATAATAATGTCAGTATCCCCAGAAGGCAGGCGGTAAAAGATACTAATTGCATTTCACTGAAGGCTTCAGAAACACTCAGCAGCTGGAAAGCTGAGGAGAATTTTGATGCTATTCTTATAAGGGAAGATTTTTTTTTTCCCCCCTTACACTGTTTGTAAATCTATTACAGAACATGGGGAGTGGAAGCGGGGGAAGGGAATGTATAAAACCAGTTAAAGGCTTAATGTTTCCCATTATATTTTGTGAGCTGTAGGTGGTCTAGAGCTTATAAAAATGTAGCACATTCCCTTGTAATCAACCATAATAATTTATTATTATTATTTATTATGATTTGCTGTTATTTTGCACATATAAAGGCCCCTGCCAAGGCAATGAGAGCTCTGCACAAATAGTTAACATTTATTATAGCAGTAGTAATGTTTAAAAATATTAACTAAATAAAATAAAAATACCAGCTCTAAAAAGCTGAGGACAGCTTTGTTATTGGGAAATAAATGCAGGAAGGCAAATATCTTGCAGAATGGCTGATACTGATTTGAATAGAAACATGTCTGGTGAGGAGGGAAACACATTTTCAATTCTTGGGAAAACACAGCCTGGAGTGGAGATGTGTCTCCAGCAGCCAGTTCTGCTCCCAGCAGGAACAGGGACCCCCTTGCTGGCCAGGATTGTGGATGGTGCTGTGGACGAGCATCTGCTGCCCGTGCTTGGACTCAGACAAGTGATAGGTGGCTGCATGGAAGGGCTTTCCTTGGACAGTGGCTTTTTTTAGCCCCAGATGGTTGTGATCCTTTCCCCTGTGCTTTATTGCTGTGGTGGTGTTCTCCAGGGAAGCTGGACCTAAGTCCAGGGTCTCAGGTTAGTGTTTCCCACCCTCTTCCCCATCCTTCGTCTTTGTTCTGTCTCAAATCTTTTATTCCAGGGTGGAAGGAAAAGCTTTCAGCCTCCACTTGGTGGGCTCACCGGGGGAAATGTTAATGCCCTTTGTGCCACCTGGGCTGAAAACGAGATTATGGGAGCACTGGGAGAAGGGGTTGCTGCTGCTGGTGGGAGAAACCACCCAAAAACCAAAAGAAAACAGAATTTTGCTGCAGGTTTACCAGCAGAGATGCCGTAGGGATGTGTTTGGGACACGGTGCTACATAATACAGTTGTTTATGAGCTGTGAAAAAAAGGGTGAACGGGTGAAAAGCAAAACTTGCAAGTGCCTGAGGTGTCTTTGCGTTGGTCAAGGGAAGAGGTGGAAAACCTCACAAGGGTTCTCCCTGATAAAGCCAGAGGGCTGGGCAGTGTGCTGGTGAGCAGAGAGGCAAATGCAAAACATGTGGGAAGGAGCACTGGGAGCATGATGAGGTCTAAATTAGCTGTAAATATTTGGGAAGATGAGAGAAGCACCTCACAGACACCCATGTGCAAACCTCTACTCTCTGTGTGCAGCCACCACCAGACAAGCAAAGAAAATTTGAGGAAGAATGGGGTTTAAAAGATTGCTGAGAGTATTATAATGCCAGCACATAAATCAGTGCTGGGGTCCTGCCTGGGACAGTGTGTTCGTTTGTAGTCAATCCATCTGAAAAAGATACAGCAGGAATAGAAGGGGTCAAGAGATAGGCAACAAAAATTATTGGAGACACTGAAAGACTTTCAGATGAGCAGAGACTGAAGGATGAGGGGGAACATTTATTTTGAAGATGAGATAAATATGCGGGGATATGATCCATGCACATAAAAAAGGAGGTAGTAAGTGGCAGGGAGAAGGTAAATCAGGGGCTGGCAGTCACCCTTTCCTGTGAGACAGAAAACAGGGAGCACCTGATGGGGCTGAACAGCAGGGAGCTGAACGTTGTCCACAGGACATGTATTCCCCAGGAGCTGCCAGGAGCAGCACTGAGGGGGTTCACAGCACTCAGAGAGGCCTGGAAGGAGACCTGGGTACCCAGAGCATCTCAGCTCCACAGCTGGAGAGGAGACAAGAGCAAGGAGGATACAAACACCTCGGACCCTCTCCGCCAGAGACATTTCCCTGGCACCCCAGAGCTGTAGCTTCACTAAGGGACACAAAGGCATCCCCCCTCCACAAGGCACCTGCATCTTACTGGTGTGAGGGGCACCTGCCTGGTGCTGCTGGTGTTGTTCTGGGTGCAGTGGTGCTGCAGGGGCTGGAGCAGGTGCTCGGTGGGGATGCAGGGGATGGGGGTACAGGTACCCAGCGGTGCTGCATCCCCAGCACGGGTGAAACCGCTCGGCACCTGGGTGTGCCCACCACGCTGTGGCGTGGGAAACACACCCAGAGGGTCTCTGCTTGAGGATGAGGAGGGATGGAAGCTCGGGATGGGGGCTCGGGACGGAGGCTCGGTGCCAGAGCGATGGCAGGCGGCTGCACGCTCCCCGTGAGGGATGAAAGGCGGGCGGATTATGGGGCTGGTGGAGCTCTTGCTGAGATTGTCTGATGTCCTCTTTGCCCTGACAGCTCTCCCCGGCGCTTTGGGGCTGCCCGGGGGCCGCTGGTGTGACGCAGCCACACACCCACCCACGCTCCCACCCCGCCCAGCTGCTGGGGAGCTTCAAAGGCCGGGTGGAAACTGCTCTGAACCAAAACGCCTGGTGTGACCTTCTCTCCTGTGCTGGGGTTATGATGTTTGCTCTGATAAGGGCCTGCTCCTGCCCCAGGTGTGCAGGTGGAGCCCAAAGGAGTCACCAGGATGCTGAGGGAGTGTTTCCCTCCCCAGGTACCCTGTCCCTCTGTGAGGAGGGGTCCAGCTCATGGAACTAAAGTGCTAATGATGTGCTAAAAACAGGCTGTGCTGTGGCCATAGGTGTAGGGGTGTGTGCCTGCACAAATGTACAAAGTCCTGGGGCGTTGGCTCAGCACAGGAGCTGCAGGATCCTTCACAACCCATCAGAGCCCCTTCCTGCAGCCCCCTGAGCTGTGTGACCAGCAGCTCTCACACGGGCTTTTTTTAGTCCTTTCATCAGCTCCCTAGGGGAAGAAGTGTGTGCAGTGGAGTGCCTTGTTTTGGTACAGGTTACGGGTTTGTGTTGTTTTGTTTTGGTTTGGTTTTTAATGCTTTAAATACAGTGGTTCTGTGTTTCTGTCAGAGAAAGCCCGGGCAGGGCTGTGCTGAGCCCCTGAAGCAGAAGTGGTGGGTTTTGCCGTGAGTCTCACTTTCTGGTTTGCTCTAGTCCCCCAGATTGTTTCCCCCACAAAGAGGAGCTCTCTTTTCAGGGCAAGAAGTTCTGTTCCAGAGGGAAAAAAATTGTGAGACGCTGGGTAGTCTTTGAGTTTTCTTCCTAAGAGGCCTCTGGGGCCACAGCTGGGTTCATCTCACAGCTTTCCCCCGTGACAGCGTGGGGAGCAGAGGGGTAGGGAGGGGGGGACTGATGGAGGCAGGGGGGTGTGGGGCCCGGCAGGTGTGTG